>JADRCD010157884.1:0-31483 GCA_019843815.1 Montemys delectorum | reverse complement strand
ACACACACACACACACACACACACACACACACACACACACGCGCACACTCACAGAGTAAATGAATAAATAAGTGAAAGGTATTTTTTAAAAGAGATCATATACCAAAGAAAACTGGGTAAAGTGGCAGCTGCTTGTAATCCCACCATTTAGGTGGTAGAGGTAGATAGGTAGGTTTAGAAGTTCAAAACTATCCTTGGCTACCTAGTGAGTTTGAGGCTAGCCTATTACATTAGCCCCTGTGTCAACCAAAAGAAAGAAAGAGATCTTACTGTCAGTTTTAGCTCTTTTACCATCTTAAAATGTTGGCGAGTCACTTGAGGGGTTGGAACTGACATGGTTCTTCTTTATTATAGGATTAATGTTAATGGTATTTATTTATTTATTCTACATGTTTGGATTCTTGAGAAGGGTCAGCAGGGAAGACACTTGCCTTGCAGTCCTGACAGCTTGAGTTTAGTCCCCTAAACTTTCAAAGATGGAAGGAGAGAACCAGCTCCACAGAGCTGCCTTCTGAGCTCCATATGCATGTGGTAGAACATGTGGGCACTCATGCACACATGATAATAATAAATGCAATAAAAATTTAAAAGTAAAAGGGCTGGAGATATGGCTTAGTCATTAAAGGCCAAGGCTCATAACAACAGCAACAAACAACAGCAAAATGTCATAAGAAAAAAATCAAAACTAAATCTCGAATGGTAAGTAGATTAGTATTTTGTAGGAAAACGCAGTAATATATAGAAATTCCTTAGGCTTTAAAATGTAGATACCTTTGCTATTTTTTGGAATAACGTTATGTTTTATATTCCTAGATACCTGTCCTTCTGAGGAAAATGAAAATGAATGCAATGAAGAACAAATACCTTCCTTTACACAGAACATAGATGACATTGCAGGTTTAGCATCCAGTGGAGAGTTGGAGATAAGAATGGACCCCATCCCTTCCACATGGTAGGAACCTCTTTACTGGCTTCATTTGCGTCTTCTATGGATCCCTGAGAGAGGAATATTGAAGTCTCTAACTGTCATTATGGATTTACACTTCTTTTTCTCTTTGTTTTGTTTCATTTATTTATTTTCAACCCTTTTTTGTTATGGTTTTAAATAATTGAGATTATTATGTCTTGATTAATTTTTTAAAAGATTTTTTATTTTTTAATCATTTGTGCATATGTGTATTTCTTTGTGGATATGTGCACATCAGTGTAGGTGTCCACAGAGGCATTGAATTCCTCTGAACTGAAATTATAGGTGATTGTGACTACCTGATATAGGTGCTAAGAACTGAACATGAGACCTCTGTAAGAGCTTTATACACTCCTTACTGCTGAGCTGTTTGTCCAGCCTCTTGGTTAATTTTCTTTTTTCAATCATTGTATATTTTATTCAAGCTTGGTGTGTTAGTGCACACCTACAAACCCAGCACTGAGGAAGCTAAGGCAGGAAGATTATAAGTTCAAGGTTACCTTGGGCTACCTGTCAGATTCACGTTTCCTTGGACTACTCAGTAGTCCTGCCAGCAAGACAAATGAACGCACAAACAAATCTTCCTGTTGTAGTAGTCTCCTAGGTTCTGGGTTTACAGGCATGGACCACCACAATCAAGTTTAATTCCTAGTACCCATATAAAAAACTAGTGTAGTGGTACATACTGATAATCCCAGTATATACAAGGCAGAGATGAGGTAATTCCCATGGGCTTGCTCACCAGCTATGCTAGCTAATTGGTGAGCCTCAGATCAATGAAAGACTGCCTTTTTTCTTTTCTTTTCTTTTTTTTTTTTTTCGAGACAGGGTTTCTCTGTGTAGCCCTGGCTGTCCTGGAACTCACTCTATAGACCAGGCTGGCCTCAAACTCAGAAATCCGCCTGCCTCTGCCTCCCAAGTGCTGGGATTAAAGTGCCACCACTGCCCGGCGAAAGACTGTCTTAAAAGCAAAGTGGATAGTTCCTGGGCAATGAAAAGAGGTTTTACACTATACCAGTATACACACAGTATCTTTTGGTATGAGATTTGGTATGACAATTCATTTCTAGGAATTCTTTTCCTCCTGACACATTTCCTCTTTCTTAGTAATCAACAAGATGTCAACAAGACAGCAAGGGAGTCTTCAGAGTCGTGTGCTTCGGCTTTACCTGTGTGGGAGCCCAGAAGTGCTGCCTCTCCTGACACGACTAATGCTGAGAGCTCCTGCTCAGAAGGAGCGGGTGCTCACCGGAACACGGAGTCACAGTAAGTGTGCAGTAGGACTTACTTGTAAATTTTGATAAGGTTATTAAACACTTGTTTTTTGACTCTGGGATTAAACTCAGGACATCACACATACTGGGAAAGCCTTCTAAGATTAAAGGCTGAGCTGTATTTCTAGCCTTTGATAACTTCTTTTTAAACGATACATATTTATTATTTTAAATATGTGTGTATGTATGTATGTGTATATGTATGTATATACATATATATGCATGTCTGTGTGTATATCTAATGAATATGTGTGTGTGTGTGTGTGTGTGTGCGCGCGCGCGCGCGCACGCGCGCGCACCTGTCAGATCCTTTTAGAGTTAGAGGCAGTTGTGAGCCACCCTGTGTGGTGCTGAGAACCAAAACCAGGAGCTCTTAACTGCTGAGATATTCTTCATCTCCTTGTTAAGTTCTTAAATAACTTTTTTTAAATTTTTGTATTTTTGGTTTTTTTGAAACAGGGTTTCTCTATGTATTCTTGGCTGTCCTGAAACTCAGTCTGTAAGACCAGGCTGACCAAACTCTATGGTCAAACTCATAGAGGTATATCTGCCTCTACCTCCCAAGCACTGGGATCAAAGGTGTTCATGACCACTAGAACGGACTATTAATATGTAGATCACTTAATAAGTAATTTTACCATGGTCTATTCATCACGTGTCATCAAAATTTTTCACTTATTTTTTTCTCTTGGGATTTTTCACTTTCTGTTTCATTATGGAAAGAAAATTCAGCTTACAGGGCTGCACATGCCTTTAATACCAGCACTTGGGGAGGCAGACCAGGAGGATCTCTGAGTTCCAGGCCAGCATGGTCTACAGATAGAGATCCTGTCTCAAAAAACAAAACAAAACAAAACTGGTCTACAGATAGAGATCCTGTCTCAAAAAACAAAACAAAACAAAACAAAACTGGTCTACAGATAGAGATCCTGTCTCAAAAAACAAAAACAAAAAAGCAAAAAAAAAAAAAAAAATACCTAACCAGCCAAACCACCACCACTACCAACAACAACAAAACAGAAAGAAAAGAAGTTCTGGGTGGGCCTGTCAGCCTGCTTATATTAGCAAGCACTGGGTTTGATTGAGAGACTCAAAGAATAAGGCGAAAGAGTGATTGAGGAAGGTTCCTGACATCAGTCTTGGGACTTGTATTCATCAGAGTTCTCTAGAGGAGCAGAACTTAAGAGATGATCTTATATACACACACATATGTAAGTGTGTAGGTAGGTAGGTAGATAGAAAGAAAGAAAAGAAAAAGAAAGGAAGGAAGGAAGAGAGAGAGAGAATCCTTGTGTACTGTATGGAAGCACCACCTGTCAATAAAACTCTGATGGCCTATTAGCTTAGGCAAGAAGTAGAGAAATAGATGGGCGTATCGGAAAGGAGAGAGGGACTCTAGGGTAGAGTCGGATGTTAGGAACTCTGAAGAGACAAACACATGAAACTGAGAAGAGGTAACCAGCCATGTGGCACTCATAGAATAGAATGAACGAGTCAATTAAGTTAGGATCTAGTCAGGGAATAAGCTCGAGCTTACATTCTAGGCTTGTGTTCATAAATAGTCTCAGAGGTGTTATTTTGGGAACTGAGATGTGAGTGGAAAAGCCTGAGGTGACATAGATAAAACATATATACATAGATAAAACATATATACATGTACAAAAAAGGAAATTTATTAAAATGACTTACAGGCTGTGGTCCATCTAGTCCAAAGATGGCTGTTTATCTTTTTTTTTTTTTTTTAAAGATTTATTTATTATTATAAATAAGTACACTGTAGCATCTTCAGACACACCAGAAGAGGGCATCAGATCTCATTATGGGTGGTTGTGAGCCACCATGTGGTTGCTGGGATTTGAACTCAGGACCTTCAGAAGGGCAGTTAGTGCTCTTTACCCACTGGGCCATCTCACCAGCACTTCCCACCCCCTTTTTTTAAGTAAATCTTTTTTTTTTTTTTTTTTTTTTTTTTTTTGCTTTTCGAGACACGGTTTCTCTGTATAATCCTGGCTGTCCTGGAACTCACTCTGTAGACCAGGCTGGCCTCAAACTCAGAAATCCACCTGCCTCTGCCTCCCAAGTGCTGGGACTAAAAGGCGTGTGCCACCACTGCCCGGCAATGGCTGTTTGTCAATGGAAGGTTCAAGAATACAATGGTTGTCAGTCTCCAAGGCTGGATGTCTTAGCTGGATTTTGGTATGTACCAGGATCCCAAAGAAGTAGGCTCTAATGGTAGTGAAGGAATAGCCGTGCCAGTGCAAGCAAGCAGGCAAAGGCCAAGCGTCTCCTTCCTCCATGTTCTTTATGTAGGCTGCCACAAAAAAGATGTGGCTCCAGTTAAAGATGGCACCTCTCAACCTCTAAAGATCTGGATTAAAAATGTAGCTTCATACATCAAAGACCCAGATCAGATGTGAGTCTTCCTACTTCAAATTGTTTAAGGAAAAAAAAAAATCCCTGACAGGTGTATGTAGCCATTTAGATTGTAGTTAATTCTGGACATAGTCAAATTAACAACAAGGAATAGTCACCTTGGCCTACACACCCACCCACCTCCACACATGAGCGTGAACACACAGGTACACCACATGCACATGAGGAGAAGAGAGAAAGCTGTTGAGCTTATGAATGCTTATTTTCAGTAAAGCATACCACATTGGGAATCAGATTTTTTAACTTAACTTTTGGGATAAACTGTATTTGGTTAAACATGAAAAAGTATAAATACACTGCCAAGTTGTCTGTGTCTCCTTCACTAACAAGTGAGCTGTGCCATTTCTTTTAGAGGCTTCATGTGTATGCTGAACAAATACAAATGGCTTTGAGATGTTTTAAAACTTAGTTGTAGTGTACTCATATAAAAAATTTTGCAGTTTTCCCCCATACCTTTATGTAAAAATTATCTTTTTTTTTTTTTTTTTTTTTCCTTTTTTCCTTCTTTGAGACAGGGTTTCTCTGTGTAGCTGTGGTTGTCATGTAACTCACTCTGTAGACCAGGCTGGCCTCAAACTCAGAGATCCACCTGCCTCTGCCTTTAAGTGCTTGGAATAAAGATGTGCCACAACTGTCTGGCTGTAAAAAGTATCTTTATTTTTCTCTAACTTAATAGTGTTTGATTGTATGGCTTTGGTTGTATGGCTGTACCCTCGTCTGTGTTGTGTTGTTTGTTCTCTGTCATGGCACAGAGGTCGTTTCTACAAACACTTGATCTTATGCTTTCACTTCTGTGCTAGATTGCAAGGGTTTTTTTTTCTTTCATCACTTAGTCAATCTTTTTATTCCCTTTACATACCAGTTGTAGCTCCATTCCCTCTTCTTAGTCCCACCCTCACAGGTCCCTTTCCTATTAACTCCTCCCCTTCTCAGAGAAGGGGGGAGCCCCCCGCCTTGGGTACAATCCTGCTCGCCTAGGGACATCAATTTGTCTCAGGACTTAGTGCATCCTGTCCCATTGTGGCCTGACCATGCAGTCCAGCTAGGGGAAGGGATCCAGTGGCAGGCAACAGAGTCTGAGACAGCCCTGATCCATTTGTTAGGGCACCCACACGAAGACCAAGCTGCATATCTGCTGGGTCCAGCCTCTACATGCTCTTTGGCTCATGGTTCATTTCAGTCTCTGAATACCCATGGTCCCATGTTAGTTGACTCTGTAGGTCTTCTTGTGGTCCTTAACCAACCCCCAACCCCCCAGCTTGCCCATTCCCTTCTTCTACTATTCAAGACTCCTTGAGCTGATGTTTGGCTATGGGTCTGTGTATCTGTTTCCATCAGCTGCTAGAAGAAGCCTCTCAGAAGAGTTAATGCTAGGCTCCTGTCTTTGCTGGGTGTGCCCCAGGTAGACCCCTCTGGTGGGGGGGTTGGTGGGGAGAGGGATCTTGCAAGTATGTTTTTATTTTAAAATTGGAACTGTTTCTGAAAAGGATATACATCCATTTTTCTGTCTTTCTGTGTGTGTTCCTGCACATGCAAAGATCAGAGGACAACTTGTGGGAGTTTGTGCTTTCCTATCATGTGGGTTCCAGGAACTAGTGTCTTGATGGCAGATGCCTACATCTACGAGCCATCTCTCTAGCCTCCAGGTTTTCATTTTTACATTATCACATTTCTAAATATTTTTCACTTTGTGTGAAATCTTAGATTTACTTCCGCTCAAGTTTATAAAGTAATTTTTATTGTTTTCTCTGTCTTCAGTTAAATGTTTGATCTACTAGGAATATATTATCAGTATAGTACAAAGAATGGAACCACCTCTATTTTATTTGTTAACCAATTTAGTCTTTTGTAATGTTTATTTTATTTTAATTTTTTTATTATTTTGTTTTTGTGTTTTGAGAAAGGGTCTTTCTGTATAGTGCTGGCTGTCCTGGAACTTGCTGTGTATTTCGGGGTGCTCTCAAAGTTAGAAAGGCCTTACCTCTTCCTCCTGATAGCTGGGTTTAAAGTACCATCAAACATCATTTTCAAATTCTGTTTTGTATTTCAAGTTTTCTGTTTGAGAGACGATCTTTTTTTGTATTCTAAAGTCATAACTGTTTTGGAGTAATTTTTTATTATGTTTATGTGTTTTTAAGTCTGTTGGTATTACTGATGTTGATGGTGCATTTTTAACTTCTGATAGAAAAAATATATTTAGTTTTCTTTGCTACTCTAATCCTCAGTAAGCTTTAAGGAACTCTTAAGCTCCAGCTGTCTTTTGTTCTGGCTTTTAAGAAAGGCTTAAAGATCATGACTATCTGTTGTAATTCAAATAACTTTTTTTTTTTTTTTTTTTTAGAGAGACTAAACAGACAGAAAATGTCAAACCAAAATCAAGAAGTCGACTTCAGAGACCTAAACCTAATCTGTCAAGGGCAGTTGGGAAGAAATTAGCTGTTTCACAAGACAGACAAGACGAAAGCAACAAGAACTCACCTTCAGAAACTGCAGCCGAGAAGGTGTGGCTCAAGAGAGTAATTACAAATAAAATATTTAGCTTGTGGTTCAAGTTCCTGATACTCATAGGAAAACATTAAAACCTAAGATTAGATTTGTTTTTATTAGTCTGTGTTTCACATGTTTTCTTTAAAATGTAGGCTGTGACATTTAAAAGAAATCTCAGTTGTGATAAATTAAATGTTTTCTTTTTTCTTTTTTGTTTGTGGTGCTAGAGATTAAACTACCTCATGCTGGGCAAACATTTACCACTGACCTACATCTCCTAGCTTTCTTTTTTAATTGTATAAAACATTGGTTCAAAATATTTCTCGTAGGTGTGATTTCATGTTTGTGTTGCATCTTTGTGGATACATATATGTGCACATGTATATAGAGGTCAGAGGTGAACTTCATTCAGGGTTGGCTCTCAGGAGCCATCCATTGTGCTCCTTCAGATCAGGTTTCCTTTCTGTCTGAGGCTTGTTGGTGAGTTCTAGGGATCTGCTGGTCTCTTCTGTCCTCCTAGTGCTGGGATTTTGAGCACCCTTCTTACTGAGCCATCTCTCTGGCTCCAGAGGTTTTTGTTTTTTAATATTAGTAGATAATTTTGTAAGTAGTTTTACTGTTTTTGAGTCAGATCCTCACTCTGTATCCCTGGTTGATCTGTAAATCAAATCATGTAGACCAGGCTGGCCTAGAACTTGCAAAGATATCCCTACCTCTGCCTCCAGAGTGTTGGGATTAAGGGGATGTGCCACCATGTGTGGCAAACAGAGCTTTCTTATGAAAAACATTGTTAATGTTGTGATTATGGTTCAAAGTATTGTTCAAAATATTTTTATGGCTGGTACTATGCACTGCCAAAAGAAAGTTTCTATGTTGTGATTCAAATTAAATACACGTTCCTAGGCTGGGGAGATGGCCCAGCAGTTAAGAGCATATGCTGTTCTTTGAATGGGCCTGAATTGTCTTCTTAGCCCTTACACCAGGTAGTTCACAATCTTTTGTAAATCCCAGCTCCAGGGGGACCTGCCTCCTCCTTCTGGCTCTCAGGAACCTGCACATAGTCATACATAGGCATGCAAGTAGGCATAGATAAGTAATAAAATGAATCTTTTAAAAATAGGTCCTATTTATTTATATTTCTGTGAGCTACAGTCTTAAAATTATTTTAAATGTTTTCTAAAGCACTTAAAATGCTATTTAGTTTTTTTTTTCTTTTGTCCTTATTTGAACTATCATATATGGGACTCAGAGTCTCACAGATGCAGGTAAGTGCTCTACCATTGACCTTCATCTTGATCCTTGAAATACCTTTTTTTATTGTATCCTTTTTTGGCAGTTCTGGGACTCAAACCTAGGGCTTTGCAAGTACCTTTCCACTGATCTATGTTTTTATTTCCTATAACCCTTTTATTGTTAAATCTGGTACAATTGAAACTTGTATAAACATTTAGTTAACTGTGTAGGAGGATGGTGTGCACAGGCAACAGCGTACACACGAAGGTCAGAGGACAGCTTGCAGTACTTGATTCTCTCTGTGGTTTGGGGATTAAACTCAGGTCGTCAGGTTTGGTGTTAAGTTCTTTGACCTACTAGCCATTGTGCTGGCCCAGATTTTATGTAGAATTTTATTATCTAAATGCAACCACTCTTCACATTCATCTTTTCAAGTTTCTGGTTTTCTTCCTTTGGTGTCAAGGATAAAAAAGCCAGGGTTAAAGCTATAGACTGTGAGTCACAAGCATTTCTTACACACACACACACACACACACACACACACACACACACACGCGCACACATTCAGTACCTCTCAGGTTTTATTCATTTTGTTCTCTGGCATTTAAAATTTCATAAATTTCTTTCCAGTGCTATTTAAATATCTTTAGAAAACATCTTTTAATAATATTTTAGCAATGTAGTGTCACTGCATTTATTTAACCATTCCTCCATTATTGGAAAACTTATGCTAACAATGTAGGCTATTTTATGTAATATTATGGTAAATATTCTAATATTTACATATTTTAAAATTCCTTTAGATGACTTTGTTTTTAATCACAGTCTGTGTGTGCGTGGACACACAGCAGCTTGCTAGGCAGTCGCTTTCCTCTCTCCATTGTATCAGTTTGTGTGTGCGTGGACACACAGGACAGCTTGCTAGGCAGTCGCTTTCCTCTCTCCATTGTATCAGTCTCTGTGTGCGTGGACACACAGGACAGCTTGCTAGCAGTCGCTTTCCTCTCTCCATTGTGTGTTTCTTAGAAAGCGTCAGGCTGTGAGGCTTTGCCAGGATGTTTCCAGTCCTTTTTTTTTTCTTTGCTTTTTTTTTAAGACAAGTTCTTAGTATATAGCTCTGGCCTGTGAACCCAGAGAGATCTCTCTGTCTCTGCCTCCCAACTGTTGAAATTAAAGATATATATGTTACCATACCTAATCTTGTCAGTTGCTTTCTTAAAGTCCTAAGATGATATTCACGGTCAAAGAATATCAATATTTTAATTACTCTTGATGTTAGCTAGGGCCTTCCTACAATTTGTAAGATTATGTATTTTATAATATTTTCATCAGTATTTAAGATTTTTAGAAAATGGCCTTTTTATAAATATAAAACATTCAAGATTATTTTCTTTTTAATTCCTATTCAGTAGAGCATTTTATTGTAAGTAGCTTAAATGTAAAAAATTACATTTACAGAATCACATGGAAAAGGAGAGAGTGAATGAATCTGAAAATTTTGTAGCAGAGAATACAGATGGAGAGAGCCCAGGAGCCAAAACTGTGTCTGAGTAAGTACTGGGAAAGAAATGACCTTCAGGAATGGTTGTAATTATCAGGTTTTTTTGTTTCTGTTTTTAATAAAGTCAGAATTTTCCACTATGGTACATCAAGTCTATTTTTATTATAGATAATAGTAGGAATTTTTACTAATGTTCTCTGTGCTTGGTATTAAAGATTGAAATGATGGTGTGGGTAGAGCTAGGGCTGTATCTGGTTGCCTATCCTGTTCTGTCAGGAAATACACACAAATCAGGAGAGGTTTTGAGGTCAGCTGGTCACACAGGAGACTAGTCTCAAAAATAAAGTTTTTAAATTATTGTGCCATTGAGTTAGCGGTTTTGCGCTTCCTTCAATTTACTAATAAGTCCTGTCAAATAAATGAGTAAGATATATGTTTGTGGATAGTTAAGTGATTTGATCCCTAAAGGATATTTAACTTGATAGCACAGCCGATCTTCAATATGGTTGTGATCAGCAGATTCTGGGCTGTTCAGTGGGATGCTATTCTAGAAGTTAGCACTAATTATCTGACATTAAGCAGTGATGTCCTCAAAGAAGTAATAGTATCACATGTTTGGTAGGTATAGGTTTTTCCATTTTTGAAGTGAAATTTTGATGCTTTTAAAAGGTGATTTTTATTGTGCAACATTAATGAATATACCAGATTACATTTTCTCAGATGGGAATTGAGGCACAGGATAACATTTCTTCTCTTTGATTCTCCTGAGAAACTTAATATCACATATCATTTGGAGGATTCACTTTCTTACGATGTCTATGACAGTTATGTCTGTAAGAGTCAACAACAGTGCTTACTGAAGAACATTTTGCTAAGGTGTTTATCAGTGTCTTTCCTCAAAGTTTTCACTTATTTCTTCTCAAACGTGCACTTGACCAAGTGTTTCTTCAATTTTACATACAGGGTCTGGCTTGGGGATATCATTTATACATTTATATGGAATGTCCAGAGAAGGATAGTGATAGTGTTTGATTTTCTTACCAGCTGCTGTCAGAGCAAGTCTACTTTGCACTTATATTTTCAGAGGAATTTCAGTTCATCATTGATGATAGGGAAGGCATAATGGCATAGGCAGATTGGTCTGTTGGCAGGGAATGAGGTGGTATCTGTTCATGGTTTCTCTAGCGAGGCTTCCAGGACTGTCTGTTGCACAAGTAGAGTATTGATGTATGGTGAATATCTGTCAAGATGTTCTTGAGGATACTTGGGAAGTAATTTGTATTGAACATGATTTACTTATTTATATAATCAAGCAATGTTGTGACTTAGCAGTAATTGTTACTTTCATTTCTTTGTGACTATAGTTTGAGTGAGAAATCCTGTGTACAGGAGGATAGTCAGGCAAAGGTCTTAAGACCTACCCGACTAATGAGGAGTCGATTGCAAAGACCAAAGCCAAATGTAGTGAAAGGTGCAGAAAGAAAAGAAATTCTCACCTCACAGGAAAAAGTTGGGGCCCATGTAGAGAAAAATGAAGATGAATCCTGTGTTTTGGTAAGTAGATTGATTCTGATAACATTTATTGAACAAGTATATAAGCCTGACTGTAAGCCTTTGCTTTTAAAATGAGATCGTGTGTTTTATTACATTTGTGGCTAAAATCTCACAGTGAGGAGTTTTGTTTATGTTACATTGTTTGAGATATTTGAGCATTGTACATGACTCCTTTATATTACTTTTTTATATTTCAGTCAGAGTCTGATATTGGCTTGCTTGCATTGTACTCCATATTTGGACTTGGTTTTGCACCCAGGTTCTCAAGCAAGCACTATGCTCTTGAGCCACATTCTCAGCCTCATTTTAAAAAGACAGTCATATATGTGAACGTTAACATTGCCTTAAATACTGGAAGTGTTTCAAGTATAATTCCAAAACAGATAATGATTTGTGTGTGTGTGCGTGCACCTGCGTGTGTGCTTGTGGTGTGTAAAACACTCAACCTAAGACCTCTTGCCTGCTAAGAAGGCACTCTCACTACTGAGCTCTATCTCTGCCTCATGCAGTTGTAGATTATTTATATACTCCTTTGAAGAAAGCAGAAAGTTATCGTGACTTAAGATTTGGTTTCTTTCTGCTATAATTTTCTTTTTTATATTTCAGTCAGAGTCTAAATATATTTATTTAGATAAATAGAGATATATAATAAATGTAATATATAATATATAATTAAATAATAAATTATATATTTAGACAGATCTGTGACTGTTTTCCAACTCACTGTGTAAACAAGGATAATCTCAAGAGTGGACAGACAAGAATAGGACTTAGAGACGTGGTAAAAGGGTAGCTTATGGAATTTTCTTAGATAGCTAAAAGAAAAACATTAAGCGGTGTTTTTAATTTATTTTATAATTTTGTCACATTTTAAAAACCATTTTACTTTTGCTCAAATGAGATGGGATCTTTTGTAGTTGGGTTGTTCTCAGATTCCCTTTGTAGCCTCGGCTTGTATGGGAATGTGATGCCCCTGCATTTACCTCCCAGGTGGTGTAATGCAGTGTGCATCTAACCCTGGCTAGGATGGATTTTAAAAGGTTTGTGTTTCATTGTGAAATGTAAAATATGATGAACTTTGTTATTAAGATTGCTCCACAAATGGAAAATGAGTCACATAAAAACTTGCAATGTGAAGATACGGTGTCCCAGCCTGAAAAAAAAGACCCTTTTGAAAATATTCAGTCTGATCAGCCCAAGGTTCCTAATGAATGCCCAAGGTAAGCATTGCTTTATCAGTTATATAATTTTGACATTTTCAATACAGCTTTAGAGCTCAGTTAGTTGTTTTAAACAAATTAAGATACTACTTATTGTGTTTGAGGAGAAGTGGAGTGCATGTATGCACAGCATGCATGTGGAGGGCACAACAACTTTGGTAGTCAGTTGTCTCTTCCCATCCCTGTCGACTGGGAATGAACTCAGGCCATCAGACTTTGAAGGAAGCACTTTACCTCCTGAGCCATCTATCTCACTGACCCTACAAAACAAACTAACCCGCCTCTGTGTGTCTCAGTTTATGGTGTGTCTAAAAATAAATAAGGTGCTAGAGAGAAGCCTCAGCTGTTAAGTTTGCTTACTGCTCTTGCAGAGGAGCCAGCTTCCATTCTAAGCACCATACCACCCAGCATAACTGATTACATTTCCAGTTCTAAGGCATTCGATGCCCTCTGGCTTCTATGGGCCCTAGAATGCGTTTGGTATTTATAAACACACAGACATATAAATTAAAAATAAATCTTTAAAAAAAAAGCATGGAGGGTTGGCAAGATTGGCAAGATTGTTCACTGGATAAAGATGCGCCTATTGTCAAGTCTGATGACCTGATTTCAATCTCTGGGTCTCATGAGGCAAAACAGAAGAACTGATGCCCATAAGTTGTCCTCTGACCTCCATGTGCATTTGGTGGTGTATGTGCCCCACCCTCATATCAAATAAATGTAATCGTGAGTTGTCATTATATATAGCTTTGTTTAAGAAATGTTTAAGAATAATTCTTTTCAGGCTGGTGAGATGGTTCAGCAGTTAAGAACACTATGATATACTTTTTAGAACAGACCCCTTGGAGTTCCTGGGGACTGGACCACCAACCAAAAAATACACATGAAGGGACCCTTGGCTGGCCTGGAACTGGCTGTATAAACCAGGCTAGGTTTGAAGTCACAGAGATCTATCTGCTTGGCGTTTTCAAGTGTTAAGAGTACAGCAATGCTCTACTTCACCCACATATGGCCTTACTCAGTAGCTCCCCTGATGTATATTGTATTGGTTCACCATCTATTGTGATGGCTAAACTACAAAGCAAAGAGTGCTGCTGCTCTTCTGGAGAGCGAAGTGCTTGACATAAGTGATTGATTTTATGCTCAGTAAAATTCAGCAAAGTACTGTTTTCTGTCTTTTTATCTCAAGAGCATGTGTTCCCTAAAGAAATTCTAGTTACAAATCTTAAATTGTCTTGTAAAAGTGTAAGGGCAGATCTTGTTTTTAGTTGTAAACTAAAGTTTTTTTATTTGAGTCATACGTCCACCAAACTATTTGGTCATCAGGTTTGTTATGACTGTGTATGTCTAGGTAAAAGCAGCAGACACTGCATACTTCTGGAGAGTTTTTTAGCCATTGTTTGCCTAGAATGAAGTAACAATTTCAAAGGGGTCAGTGGGGGCAAATATGCAAGGACAATTAGCTGATATTTTGATTGACCTAATTAACAGTTCTTTACATGTATCTATACTAAATAAATTAAATTAAGTATTATAAAATTCTGTTATTTCAAAAAAATTGGTTTGTTTCTTTTTTATTTTTCAGTTCTACCTAGGTAGACATTCTTGTGACTTGGTTAGTTTTCTTTTTTGGTGCTGTGGGTAAACTCAGGGCCTAGTTCATTTTCAGTATTTATTCTACCACTGAACTACAACCTCAGCCCCTCCGTAATCTTCAAAACAAACCCCAGAGTCTCTTTGTATAGACCAGGCTGTCCTAGAACTCTCTATGTAGACTTAGGAGAGATCCCTAAGATCCTGCCTCTGCCTCTGCCTCTGCCTCTGCCTCTGCCTCTGCCTCTGCCTCCTAAGTGCTGGGATCAAGTATGTGCTGAGTCTTACATGCCTTTAAAGTTTTACTTTATCCATCTTTTGAGACAGGGTTTTTTTATGTAAGCTTGGCTGTCCTGGAAATCACTTTGTAGACCAGTTGGCCTCAAAGTCACAGAAATCCTCCTGCTCCTATGTCCCTAGTTCTAGAATTAAAGGCACGTGTCATTTTGCCTGGCAAATCTGTCTTTTAAAATTTGAGAGTTTTTAGTGTTTCTATATAGATTTCATACCTGTCATCTGTTCAACTGATAATCTGGATTAAAATTTGTGTCTTTTCATCTTTCTTTTTTTCTCTTTTCTTTTTTTAGTATTCAAGAAGGTAATAAAGGAAATAAACTGAAACAAGTCCCAGTTCTAAGGACGAGATTTCAGAAACCAAAACCAAATACAGGAAGAAGAAGAAGAAGAAGAAGAATGTCCTCCAAGGACGGGGTACCAGAGGAGATGCCTACTTCTGGAGAAATAACAGCAAGTTGGGAAGAAATTCCAAGACCAGACACTTCCCCAAGGGAGGAGGTACCGAGTATGCCTCTTGCACCTCTTACTGCTACTGCTTCCACCCAGGACTCGGAGTCAGATGTGAAAGACAGTGGCAGAAATGACACAGCTTCTAATGCGAAGATGTCAGAAATGATGGATGTCACTATGGAAATGGAGACAGGTTTGGAAACAATTGGAAGAGATACTTGCCCAAGGGAGATGGGAGCAGAAATGATTGACATCCCTATGGAAACAGAGGCAGGTTTGAAAGCATCTTTAAATGAGACTTCTCCTACCGAAAAGGTGCTAGAGGTTACTGATACCACTGGGGAAATTTGCACAAATTTGGGAGAAACTGGAAGAAAAGAAATATTTTTACAGGAAAATGGTCCCAAGGTGGTCAGTCCAGTTAGTGAACCAGAGGCAGGTTTGCAAGAAACTGGAAAAGAGTTGGCCATAAAAGAGAACACACCAAATATGACGGATAGCACTGAAGAAAGAGAAGAGTGTTCAGAGGAAACTGAATGGCAAGAAGAAATATCTGGACCGATAAAGGATGTAGAGGAGGCCCAAGTCAGGAGTGAAATGCAAACACCCCAGGAAGAGACTGGAGGAGAAACTTTCCATAAAGAAGAGGCAGCAGGCGCTCCTGTGGAGCAGTCGGCCATCGAGGAGGATCCATGTGGCAGCGCATGCAGAGAGGAGGTGGAAGTGGAATTGAGCACTGTGGAAGGAAAAGAGCTTAACCTGAAGGAAACTGGAGAAGGAGACATCTCCTTGATGGTCACAGTCTCAGGAGAGAAGACTGCCATTGAGGAAACGAGCAGAGACTTAAAAAAAACAGAGAGTTCTGTCTCTTGGGAGAAAGGATCTGGAGAGATCCATGTGGGGGAGGAAATGGTGGCAGACTTAGGAAAACCAGAAAAAACAGATGTTTCTCCAAGAGAAGGTGAACCAGAGGAACGTTCCTCAAGACAGCCTGAGGCAGATGTAATTCTGAGCAGCAGTGATGGCAGCAGTGGCTCTCCACAGGATAGAAAAGTATGTATTTCTCTGAGTAATTTTATTATTATTACTCATATGTCCAAAAATTCTTAAAATCTCTAATAAAAATCTAAAGTCCTTTCCAGTCCTAGTTTTTTTTGCTTTAAGTCCTTGAAATACTTGTTTATTCACTTAAAAATTTCAAGATTGTTTTTCTAATTATGAGAAAGTTTCTGATCCTAATGGCAGTTTGAAGTTACTTATTTAGATAAACAGTATTTAGGAAATTAGCCTAAATTTTGTACTAACCTTAGTATAAATATAGGCTAAAATTATTTCCTATGGTCATATAAACTGTATGTTTTTATTCTCCCTACCACATTAGTGCCTCTACTTTTAAACCATTGAGTAAAAAATTCTTGTTGTTTGTAGTTCATACTTAACAGATTTTTAAGGATTCCTTTTTAGTGTATGTATATAGATAATTGCATCTGTGGTTTAAAATAGTCATAATATACAATGTGAAGGGAAGGCATTCCTGAAGTCTAAGTTTTAATATTCATGGGTTTTATATTTTAACAGTTAAAAACATTTTAAAATCACTGTTTTAGAAATAAACCTTTGTTTGAAATATGTGAAATGTTTATAGAATTTCTGTTTATGATGATATATTAATGATTCCTTTTTCTAGAGTATTAGCAGTAAAATATCAGTGATGCCTACACTTGTAGAAGAAAAAGAAACTACTGACAAGGATGTATCCAGTCACTTAGGTCATGTGGAATCTTCTTCACAGAATTTGGGATGCCATGAAACAGACCAAGGGATGCAGCTTCCAGATGCTCTAGAGCAGTTTTCAGATACGAACTTAAGGTACCAGTGTATAGGTCTGTGTGCCTTTAAAGAAAAAAAGAGTGTAGCAAGGCAGTGGTGGTGCATGCCTTTAATCCCAGCACTTGGGAGTCAGAGGCAGGCGGATTTCTGAGTTCAAGGCTAGCCTGGTCTACAGAGTGAGTTCCAGGACAGCTAGGGCTGTATAGAGAAGCCCTGTCTCAAAAAAGAAAAAGAGTATAGAGTTCTATTTGCAGATTATGTTGAAGTAAGTGAGCTTTCAAGCCATAGTGTATATAGGGTAGTGTTACAAGTTTTAAGATAGCTTATGGGAGATGAGGAGAGAGGATTACGTCCATTTTGATAGCCAGAGGTGAGATTTATTAACAAATTACAAGTAACATGTATTTAGAAATGAACATGGCCTGGACTGTACAACTCAGTGTTTTTCAGAATTTAATGAATAGTTCCATTTTTGTCTTCGTAAAAATTAGAATTAAGCAGATATGATGGTGCCTACCCACAGTCCTTATAATTGTTAGGTGGAAGCAAAAGACTGGAGGAGAATTGAAGGCCAGCCTGGTTTAAGAGCGTATTCCTAGCCAGCCTAGGTTATATAGGAAGACCTGTATAAAACAAGCAAAAGCAATTAGAAGGCCACGTTCATACTTGAGTCCATTCTGACCCTGTTTATTAATGCTTGTTCCAAAAGCAAGCCTCTCCCTGAGGAACAGCAGCCACCCCAAGTCAAGCCAGCTCCCTTTCTGAGAAGTCGGCTCCGAAAACCAAAACCAAACTTGTCAAGAGCAGCTCTAAAGAGAGCAACCAGAGAAGCAGAGCACTGCGGACCTGGGAAGAAATCAGAAGCATACAAAATGGAGACTGTCATGTTCCAGCGGGACAGCGACCAGGCTGCTTCTCTTTTTCCTCAACATGTGAGTGATGATTAAGGCGGAGGTTATGTTTATGGAGTTTTTTGTTGTTACTATGGTTATTAAACCATTGCAAGTTGATGTAATTTTTAGCTTACTGTCATCATTCCATATAGTTGATGTTGCCTATGGCAGGTATGGGTAGGTGAGTTTTAGGAAGCATCTAAGATATTTTAGACTCTACTTGATGTTCCGGTTATGTCACCATAGCTAAATGATGTAGCAAGTTCCTGTTAAGGAAAAATGGGAATAATACTGCTTTATTTCATTTTGTTATTAAGGTAACATGAAAAATGAAATGCTAGGTATGAGTTGAAGGAAATATTTCACTTCATTAACTTTATAACAAATTAAGATTGTATGTCAGAATTTAAACAATTAAAATTGAAATGTTAATATTAAAATCAGTGGTTCTTTGTTTTTGTTTTGTTCTTGTACTCCCAGGAACCTTACAGATGTTAGGACAGCTTTCTATCATTGAGCTAGATTCTCAGCCTTCTTAACTTTTATTTTAATATAAGTTCTCATGAAGTTTGCCCAAGCTGGCCTTGAGCTCGTACTATAGCCTGGGGAAATCTGAATTTGTAATCTTCCTGTCTCCCAAGTAACTGGCATTACAGGTCTGCAGACCAGGCCTGGCTAAATTGAATGTATTTTGTTTTTTAAGATTTATTTGTCTATGTATGCTCTGCCTGCATGTTTGTCTGAACACTAGAAGAGAGCATTAGATTTTATTACTACAGATTGTTGTGAGCCACCATATGGTTGCTGGGAATTGAACTCATGTCTTCTAGAAGAGTATTCAGTGCTCTTAACTGCCAAGCCCATCTCTTCAGCCCCAAATTGAGTTTATTTTAAAGTACCTTTTACAGTTAAAATTCATATTTTGCATTTTAGAATAATTTTCTGTGTTTGTACTTCCTCCAACTTTATAAAAGTTAAGCTACTTTTTCTATTTTATTTTATATGTATGGGTGTATAGCTATATATACAGTACCCACAAAAGCTAGAAAGGGTCCTCAGATCCCCTGGGGTTGGATTTTTATAGGTGATTGTGAGCCACCATGTGTTTGCTGGGAATAGATCCTGGGTCTTCTGGAAGAGCAGCCAGTGAACTTAATGGCTGAGCCATCTCACCTGGCTACTTTTATGTCTGGTAGAACTACTTTTTATGTAATATTTTTTGTTACAAAATCTTCAATTTGAAGAATTATGTCGTATTTCAAAACATGAGAACCCTATATCCCATTTCTTTCTCCTCCCTAATTAATGTGGCAAATGTGAATATATACATGTAGATGTATATAAGTATTATACGCCACAGTGCCATCATCCCTTAGCATCTGATATTTCCATTTCACATATTTTAAACTTCTTTGAGCTTAGTACAAAGAAGCAGCTTCTTAAAGTTGTTATATAAGAGAATATGTAAGGTTAAGCTTGGGTGTGATATGGTGTACACGCTATACTTGTAGCTATTTAAGAGGATAAAGCAAGAGAACTGCAGTCGAAGGCCAGTTTAGGAACTAGGCAGCAGAGTGAGACTCTGTATCTTTATTGTGGTGACACTTAGAGAGGTAGAGGGAGGTAAATCTCTTGAGTTCCAGGTCAGCCAGACCTGTCCAATTTATCTCAAATAAAAGAAAGGAAGAAAGAAAAGGAAATTCAGATTTAGGTCAGTTGGGTAGAGTGCTTCTCTTGCATGCATGAGGAACTGGTTTCAGTACTCAACAATGTCCTCCCAAAAAAATAAAAGTAAATTTTAATTTTCTATTGATATGTTATTTCCAGTGTTTTGTTCATCTTTTATATTTGGAGGATGGTCCTGAAGTCATAGCTTTGTTCATGCAATTTCTATACTTGTTTAAATGGTTTTGTAAGATGAGTTTCTAGAAATAAAAGTGCTGCGAGGTATGGACTACCCTTGTTATCTACTAAGAGTGGGTTGCTTTTTTCTTGCATGAATTCTCTGTGACTTTTTTTTCTTTTTAAACTTCTAGAATGTACCTTTCCTCATGGCATCAAGAGAATATGATGATCAATGCGGTCATGAGGCGGAGGAGGCTGTGATGTCACCATATACACAGCCTGGAAGGGATCCTTCACCAAGTGAACCCAAAGAAGATTCTCAGTCAGCCGAAAACCAGGAAGATGGCCTAGCTGCTCCTGTTGGGTAAACAGTGATACTTCCTTAAAAATCTAAAATAAGGGAGGCTTTTCTTTGAAATATCTTTTTATTAAAAAAAAAAGGAGATAGAGAATTGGTCTAATTGATAGGGCAGGCCACCTACAATGGAAAATTAAATGGGATCGAACATCTTTTAATGATATGTTTATTTATTGTTAACTGTTTAAAATTTATGAAAAGTAGCACACTAAAAATATATATGTATATGTATTATAAATTCTTTGACTTTTGAAAAGTTGACAAAATATATGCATAAAATAAAATTTACCATTTTTAACCATTTCTAGTTGTACAAACACAGTGACATAAATCATAAATCATTGTCTTATTGTTTTATGGGCAATGCCACTA
This sequence comes from Montemys delectorum, assembly GCA_019843815.1. Taxonomy (NCBI): domain Eukaryota; kingdom Metazoa; phylum Chordata; class Mammalia; order Rodentia; family Muridae; genus Montemys; species Montemys delectorum. The sequence continues at coordinate 11,176 of JADRCD010157884.1, read as the reverse complement.
CCATCCATCTATCTATCCATCCATCCCAGAACACTATTTTCTTTTTCATGAAACTTTGTATTCACTAAACATCAACTTCCACTCTCCTCTTCCTCTTCTTTCTTCTGTTCTTGGCTTCTGCCATTCTATTATCTGACTTTTACACATTTGGTTATTTTAGGCATATCATATAAGTTTATAACATTTGAGAATTGAAATGAGCTTCCTCTGCCTGACTCCCTCACCCTCTTACGTATTACTCTTTGCTGTGCTAGGTTTAGGCCTAGGACTGTACACTAGCCATGGTTTCTCCTTCCATTTGACTACATCTCAAACCTGAAATAACTTTTTTCCCCCTATGGCTTTCCTAACTTTGATATCATATTTTTGTAGTGAGAAAATATTTTCCTTGAGTAATTTGAAAAATATTTTTATAGGAGTTTATTAGAGGAAATTCAAGGTACATGTTCTTAGAGTTGTCAACTTTTTGTAATCAAACTCCCTCTGGTTCCCCCTTGTGTCCTTTTTTCTAGGACTCAGATGATGAATACGGTCACACAAGAAACACGGCAAAATGTCCAAACTACTCTCCCAGTGAGAGGTCGACTTCAGAGACCAAGACCAAATGTGCAGAAAGCCAGACAGAGGCAAATAGTAGAAAAAGGAGAAGCGCGAGGCATAGCTAAGAACGAAGGACCAGAACTGCAAAAAGATGAGACTAGAGCATGCCTGACTGTGGTGAGAGAATTCATCTGTAACTAATTGATCCTTAGTGCATACTGAGACAGCAAATGATAGCTCAGCCTGGGCTTGTCCTGTCACGTTCTGTTTCATATTTCATGTGTAGTATGCTCTGAAGAGTTTATAACTTTCTCTTAGTGCTGTGGGAAATAACTTCTCTATCAGGAAACAGCAGTTATATCGTTTTTTGCTGCATAAATAAGTGTACTGTTTTGATTGACAGGTTAACCCTTTTCAGAATCTTTTACCCTTTTAGCTAGTGTCTCGTTATTTAGCTGAGACTAGCCTTTACCCTCTGGCCTCATCTTCCTGAGTACTTCAAGCACAGAAATGCACTACCATTCCGTTCTGTTTAACTAGAATGTCTTGCTTTTTCTTTTGCATTCAGTGTGTGGCTAAGGCTGCCTTTGAATTTTTGATGCACGCTTTTGCTTCCACACATTCTGCGATTATAGAGCTATGCCACTGTGTTCAGCTTTACCAAGGCTTTTAGTTTTATTTTTAACATTTACCTATGCATTTGTGTTGTCAGAGGACGATTTGTGGGATATTATGTGAGTTCTGAGGAATGGAGTCAGACTGTCATACCTCGTGCTTTCATTCTCTGAGTCATTTTACTGGCCCTTAGTCAACTTCTTAGTTAAGTCTTTTGGAATTAGAAAAAAATTTAAGTCCCCAAAATGCTATTTTTTTAACTGGTCATTGTTAATGTTCTTTTTCTGGGTGTTAATGTAAAACCTGGGAACAGATTGACACCCAGAGAAGGGCTTTCCCTTCTCAAAAGAGGGGGCATGGGGGAATACTTATGTGAGGGGTACTGGGAGGAGAGAAAGGGCTGATGTTGGGTTTAAAATGAATAAATAAATTTAAAAAAGAGATGAAACCTAGATCAAAAGTGATTGTGATCCCTGTTTGAACAAAATATACTCCTAAATAAAAGCTATTAAACTTAGTGCTGAGGATCATACCCAGAGTTTTGTGTATACTGGGCATGTGGGATGAAATTGAACTATACCTCCAGTACTAGTCAGTACACATTAGATTATTTTATAACAGATGACTCTTAGAGTGAGTATGTGTAGATGTGATGAGTGTACATATTTATTTGGGTATGTGCACATGTGCATGTATGGGTCAAAGGGTCGCATATGGTATATTCCTTTATTTTTTGAAACAGGGTCTTTCACTGACCTTGGATGCTATTGCTTTAGCTAAGTGGGTTCTTTGTAAGTTCCAGGGATCCACTGTCCACCTTTCTCTAGTGCTAGGGTTACAAATGTGCTCTGCTACATTTGCCTCACATAGGTGTTGGGGATCCAAACTCAGGTCCTCATATTTGTTGAGCAGGTACTCTTACCTACTGAATCCTCATCCCAGCGCTCTCTTGCACTTTTATAGTATTATGTCTACAGGGGACTGTAGTAAATCATCACACTTCTTGCTCAGAACTAGGTGACCTTTTTTTGGCTGTAAATCATGAATACTGGATGCTCAGTTCAGGTCATAATTTTTAAAACCTAAGTGGCTTAGGCATATGGCACAATGACAGTGCATGTAGATCTTTCAGGTTCATTCCCAGCATTCCCAAAGAGGAGAAATAGTAATGGAATATTCATTCTTTGATTAAAATGTTTTAAGACATTTTATGGTTAAATATTAAATCTCATCCTAGGAGGTGGTGGCTAACACCTTTAATTTCAGCTCTTTAGGGGCAGAAGCAGGTGGCTCTCTGAGTTTGAGGCCAGCCTGGTCTACAGAGTGAGTTTCAGGACAGCCAGGGCTAAAGAGAAACCCTCACTCAAAAAAACAAAACAAACAAACAAACAAAAATATCACTAATTTGGGATTTCGTCTTTTCAGGCAAACTCCTCTCCCATTGAAAGTGAAGTTGCAGTAGACGTGTCCTCCAGAGTTTCAGAGTCCAAAGTGAATGAAAGTCAAGGCCACGTGGTTCCTGTAGAAAACTTAAGTATTGACAAAGCCAGGGTTGTACATGAACAGATAAGGTGAGTAGTTTTCATGAGAAAGCATGAACCTTGTCAAACAGTTTTCTGATTGTTATACACTTGGTTTTATTCATTGACATTCTGGTTGTCTGTTGTGTGTTCTGGTGCTATTGACTGAACCCAGGCCCCTTTCATACCAGGCAAGGGTTCTGCTATTCTTATGTTCTCTGAAAGAGAATTTTGCTAAGTTGTCCGGGCTGGCTTTGAACTGGCTTATAGGCCAGGCAAGCCATAATTTGTGATGCTGCTGTTTCAGCCTTAGCAGCTGGGAAGGAGCTTGTGCTAGCAGTCCTGGCTTAAAATTACATCATTCTGTACAGGATGTGGTGGCTTGTGCCTTTAATTTTAGCACTTGGGAGGCAGAGGCAGTATCTCTCTGAGTTCAAGTGCAGCCACGACTATGTAGAGAAACCCTGTCTCAAAAAACAAAACAAAACAACCCAAACTCAACTTGTTCCTTCTCTTTAGGCTTGTAATTTTGTTGCTTCCTTTGAACTTAGTAATGTTTTCTTCTTAACTTTATTTTAAACTTTATTTGATTATTTTGTGGTTGGGGGGGTGTGATCAGATGACAACTTTCAGGAGTTGGTTCTCTCCTTTCACTTTATGGGAACTGAGCTTAGCTTGCCAGCCTTAGTGGCAAGTGCCTTTACCCGCTGGGCCACTCAGCCAGCCCCTATACTTAAATATCTTTTCAGAGTCACATGGACTGACATTTTTCCTTGTAAGTGGACCCTAATGGCTCTGCTATTGAGCTACATTCTCAGCCCTATGGTTAAAAAAAAAAAACAAAAAAAACCAGAAAAGCTTTTCATTTACTTTTTTTAAAGATATTTTTTCTGATGTTGAATTGTATTAGCCAGAATCATAATCATTGAACTTAGAAATTTCCTTCATGTTTCCAAACAGAATGTTTAATAGGATTAGTATCTCTTTTCTGTGTATTTTTGGGATTAGTTTCTAATGGATGAAAATACACACACACACACACATACACATATTTATATTTGTGTGTTTTGTATGTGTGTTGGGGATTGAACCCAGTGTCTTACAGTACGAGGGAGCAAGTTACCTGCCACTGAGCTACATTCCTATCCCTGTATTTATTTTTGAGCATCCTAATTCAGATCCCAGCCAGTTACTGGAAAATTTCCAGAAGTCCTTAGGTATTCCATCTAACTTGGTAGCTTTGGCTTTCTTTGAATCATTAAACCATGTTTGTTTGTTTGTTTGTTTGTTTGTTTTCCTGAAATGGTTTATGTTAACCTTAAGATACTCCAAGATCTTCCCATGAGTTTTCAGGAATGTAGTATGATCGACTGTCAAACAAGACCATTGTGTATTTAATTGTTCATGTGTTGGAGTGTATTTGAAGCTTTTATTTAAAGTGCTGTTATGAAACCTGTGTTCAACTACTGTGGCATATATGTTGTATCTGATTGCTTTCTCTGTAAATTAAAGTTATATGAAACCAGGCTAGAACTAGTGAAGAAAAGTAAAGAAAGATTAATACTAAAAACTGTTTCTCAGGCTAGACAGAAAATGTAAGTCATAAAATCTTTTATGTTTTGTTTCAGATATAAAATGCAATGTTTCATTTTGAATGCTCTGTTTTATTTCCAATTTACATATAATCCTTTGGACGTAACATCAATTTGAATCCAGAATTGCTTATTGTTGTTACACTGATGGAGAGTTTTGGTCTTCACCATAATTTGTACTTCATTCTAGGCATGAAAGTAAACCGTATGCTCCTAGTCCAGCCCTGCTGATAAGAAGGCGCTTCCAAAAGGCTAAACCAAATGTAGGAGGAGCACGCCGTAAGGATGAGCAGCCTTGTGTAGAAAAAGGCCGGACAGAGGAGAGCACAGCACTGCCACAGAAGGGAGACGGTGACGCCCAGCTTTCTCTGTCAGGTCATGAAGGAGAGAGAGCAGTGGTGAGAAACTCACTTCTGTACTGCACACACTTCCCTGAAAAGCAAGTGACGTCACAGCGTGTACAGATTTGAAAACTGACCACCTGTGGCTTTTCATGTTTAGGAGATTAGGCCAGGCTGCTAACCATATTGACATACATTGTATCCATGGTAATATTATCTTTTTTTTCTTTAAGGAAAAGACAGAGATGCCTCTGGAGGTTTCAGTGAGAAAAGAGTGCGTACATTCTGAAGAGTCGGCTTCTGATAGAAATGATGCTCAGCTAAAAGCTGGACCAGCAGAAGGTGCCAGGGATGCCATTGCGGAGGAGCAGCTTACATCTTCTTTGGGGCTTGAAGAGCAGAGTCCTAGTAAACAAATTAGGTAATTTTTTTATTTTAGAGACTCAGAATAGGAAGTAGAAGCACTTACTTCTTAAAGATGTTCTACCTTAATGCACTGTTTTTTATTTAAAAGTATTTATAACAATGCACATTTTTTTTTTTTTCCTGACCAAAATATCATGTGCCTTACCTTGGTAATTAGAATGCTAATGCTAGTTTGGCTGTAAACAATAGCAAAGGGTACTTTCATAATTTTTAAGAAAAGTGGGAAGAAACCTAAGTTCTTGAAAAACATTATTTTCCTAACATACATACCCGGCAAGATAAACCAGTACCATTGTTTGATTTCATAGTCATTATTGATTGGTTCCATGTATTTTATTTGTTTTTCCTTTAGCTATTTCTAATTTTGTGATTATTTATTTCAGTCATCATATCATGGTTATTAGGCTAGGATTAAAAATTTATTATACAGTAAAAAAATCCCCTCATTCTGGTATATTTCTAGATATGTAAGTAAGAATTCACTATGAATAAGATGCTAAGTCGTAGCCAGTTCCTTTCTTATTTTCATGGCATATATTTTTAAAAGAATGGGTTGGGCTGGGCACACAGTTCATGAACACATTTGTGTATGACTTTTGAGGCCTTAGGTTCCATTCTAATGTCCAAATTGGTATAGCATCATCATCATTGTCATTTTGGGGAGTTGAACTTAAGACTTTCCATGCTGTCTAAGCACCCTGCCACTGAGCTATATCCGTAGCTCAGGGTCTTTATTTAGTGGCTGGAACTGAGATTTTACTTTCAACAGTCAGGCTTCCATTGAGGTTATCCGGGTGCTTACGTGGTGATAACTGTTATTTTGGTTAAACATCCAGCTGTCCACAACTATTGAAAGAATCAAGCTATCCCAAGACTGTTCCGCATCGAAGAACAACTCTCTCTTCTGCCTCTGAGTGTGAAATAGAGCACAGTGGGAAAAGAACACATAGGAAGATGAAACCAAATGTGACCAAAGGGCGTGGATCCAAGCGAATTCGAGGTAAGACCGCTAAGAAGCCACCTAGAGCTTCCAAGTCCATGTTGGTGACGCTTCGGGCTACTCAGACAGAGGATGAAGAGGATGCTGAGGATTCCGATCCTGACTATGAGGAAGAAACCTATCATCTTGCCCCAGAAGAACTAAACAAAGCACCAGTGTTTGTACCTGTTGGTCTCAGATCCCCTGAACCAGTTTCTGCTCAGATCGAGGAAACAATGGAAGAGGTAGTTTGAGTTTTGTTTTGTTTTTTTCAATTTCTGGCATTTTCACCCCTTTGATGGATGATTATTTCTTCTCTTAGATTTATTAGAGTCTGACGAGTTCTTTCTCTAAACATCTACTGTCAAAAGTAATTTATTTGGGACTTAGAGAATACCTTAAGGAACACAGCAAAAGTGGCCTGCATGGCCATCACTCAGTTGCTATAGTCCGTACTCTACAAGGGACTCAGTTAACTATGATAGAAAATTGCTTATTCTTGTATCTATAAGCTACTTAATCTGGCTTTTGACTAATTTGAAAAAGTCTTGGCAGATATCTTCTGTTAACTCTCTAATAGGTTTTCTATGTTGTGGTTGGTAAAGAAGATAGAACCAATCTCTTTCCTCTTTTCTTCTCTTCTTTTGTTTTTGAGACAGGGTCTCATGTATCTCACATTGCACATTGGCCTTCAAATGTGCTGTGTAGTCCAGGATGACCTTGAACTTCTGATCCTCCTGTGTCCACCTTTCCAGTGCTAGGATTACAGTCATGTGCTCCTACACCTGGTTTAAGAAATGTTGACGATAGAACCTACAGCTTCATGTATGTGAGGCAAGGACAACAGCCGCATCCTCAGCCTCTCCCCTTCTCTTCTTTCTTACTCATTTTTATCATTATCCTCCATCCAAGAGAACTCATTTTTTTTTTTGTTTTTTTGTTTTTTTGTTTTTTTGAGACAGGGTTTCTCTGTGTAGCCCTGGCTATCCTAGTACTCACTCTGTAGACCAGGCTGGCCTCGAATTCAGAAATCTGTCTGCCTCTGCCTCCCAAGTGCTGGGTTTAAAGGCATGCGCCACCACCGCCCTGTAAGAACTCATCTTTTAAAACTGGAACTCTTGTTTCTAATACAGCCTAGGTTGACCTTGGTTTCTAATCCTCCTACATCTGCCTCCCAAATGCTGGAATTACAGATGTGTGGTGCTGGAGATGGAACCCAGGGCTTTTACATAGTTGGCATAATCACTACCAACTGAGCCATATTCCCAGTCCCTGCTTCTCTGCTCTTAGTTCTTTTGGAGATAAGAAACAGATTTGCTAGAATACTTGGTAATTCTGCATTTAAGGGGTTTTGTTTTGTTTTGTTTTTAAGCAAAAATCCTTGATTACATCATTTTCCTTTGTCAAAGGTTTTAATTTCTATCTTTATCACTATCCATTTCTCCTCTCTTCATCCGTTTTCACTTCTGTCTTTTTTCTCCTTTCCACTCCCTGGCCTTTCATGATAAGTAGTCATTTACAGCTACAGTACACCCCAATCTTGGCTTTGTTTGGTTTGGTTTGGTGATGGCACATGCCTTTAGTCCCAGCACTAAGGAGGCAGAGGCAGAGACAGGTGGGGCTCTATGAATTTGAGACCAGCCTGATCTACAGAGTAAGTTCTAGGACAGCCAGGGCTGCACAGAGAAACCCTGTTTCAAAAATTTAGGGAAAGGAAACTCTGTAATCATTTTAATGAAGCAGGCATGAAGTAGAAGAACTTGTGCTTTGCCTCCTTGTGTTACCTGAGGTCTTATGTTCCCACTCTGAGCTTTAACGTTCCCTGTTCTCATTCAATTCTTAGTCATTTAGCTGGTTGTATAGGGATTTAGAATACTTTGAGTCATTTGAAACAGAATCAGGAGTTTACTAGACTGTAGTGATGATGTAGGAGACAGTTCAAATCGTGTTATGGCACATCTGCCAAGAGGAGGTGCCCTTCTTGAATCTGTAATGTTATACTTGTGAATGCAAAAGAACATCTACTTTTAATTTATTCAGGATTATAATAGCATTTTAAATATCTAAAGGTAAATGAGTTAATAGCATTCTTGATATTAACTAAATAATACTGAAAGTTCACAGTAAGTATACTGAATGTAGGTTTTTAGTATACACCACGAAAATACCAAAGGAAAATAAGTTTTGTGAAGGACAGGTGATTAATACTGCATGGAGTTCATCTCTATGTCCTCTCCCACAGCACTTTGGGTGAAGGCAAGTTGGTAGTGAAATTCACTTCCAGTAATTAGGCCTCAGAATGTGTCTTTACAGAACATCTTCAGTAGCACTGTTTTGTCCCCTCTTCTGGTGATCAAAGTTTAGGCCCTGTAGACATGAACTCAGCCTATCATAGTAGCAATTTTGACTCAGAAGTTGGACAGAAACAATTTAAATTGTATTTCCTTTGGCCTAGAGAGATGACCTATCAATTAAGAGTTCTTGCTGCCCAATCATAAGGACAACAGTTCAGATCCCAACACCCATATTCAGCAAACCCCTGTGACTCCAGCTCAAACAGACCCAGCAGCCTCTCCTGGCCTCTGGAGGCTCACAGATGTGCTCGTCTTCCCTGGCCCATACACATACTAAAATAAATCTTTAAAAAAGAGTATTCCTTTTAACCAGCTGTCAGATAGTGTGTGAACCCATTATTGGGTGATGAGAGAGGGTTGTTGCACTAGGAGTGATACAGTGATCAGTGTTTTTAAGCATATCAAGTCATCTCTAGTGTAATATTTACGGTAGTGTACAGGTTAGGTATATGTATAGTTAACAGGTGTTTTTCTTTAATCATGAGTCTGTTGAGGGCAGGAACCAAGTTTATTTAATTTGACTTTGTATTCCTATGCTTATATAATTGTGTTTTTGAAAACATTACATAAATGTTAGGCAAATGGAAGAAATTGGGACAAAGTGAGAGGAATGTGAAATGACATGCCAGCTATTCAAAGGTTATCTATAGAGAATTTGATAACTGGTTGTAAAGCCCCAGACCCCTCAGAAATGTAATGTTTTATACTTTTGCTAAGTTGTTAGTCACTAAGAATTAATGTAATTTTGTTTTTAAGTTGTGTACCTATGGTATATTTCTGCATTTTAATGTTTAATTTTGCTTATTAATAAAGAAAATGAGGTCTTTTAATGTTTATAATTTGTCAAATTGAAATAATGATCCTTCTTATGACAGCTTGAGATAACCATGGACGTTGCAGACATAACTGTCGTTGAACATCAGTTTTCACACGTGGACACAACAACTCAGGATGTGCAACCAGAAAAAGCTGTGTATCCATCATCATTTGTAAGTGTCTATATTTATATACTTCCTTCCATCTGTTTACCTCCGGAAGAGTGCAGGATTATTTTCATAACATTTAGTTTTTTCTCTCACGTGGGGAACTGTTTTTATGAAGAGCTGAAACTTGTGAATTATCAAGAGTTTTACTTTGATTGTAAAACTTATTTTTGTATTTGTTTTGTAAAATTCAATATCATTATCTTTTTTTACCTCAAAATTCTGAAGCATAAGCCCATATTAAATAAATTGCAGTTACTATACAAAACTAACTACATTATCATAAATACCATAGTAGAGATGGATTTTAAAAATCAACAAAAAGCCAGGCAGTGGTGGCGCATGCCTTTAATCCCAGTACTTGGGAGGCAGAGATAGGCGGATTTCTGAGTTCGAGGCCAGCCTGGTCTACAGAGTGAATTCCAGGACAGCCAGAGCTATATAGAAAAATCCTGTCTTGAAAGACCAAAACCAAAACCAAAACCAAACAAACAAACAAACAAAACCCTTACAAACCAACAAAAGTTATGCTTGTTTTTATTTGTGTGTGAGTGTTTTGCTTGTACATATATGTGCACCACTTTTAGTAGGTTTTTCTAGTGGATGTGAGGAGGAAGCCATCCCTTCCCTTCAATGCTTCATCGTTTTTTGACATTCCAACCTTGGCTTCCATTGGCTTAGGATAGTCTTCCTATGTTTTTATCTTTTATTGACACATTGAATTAAAGCCATTGTTGTATTGAATTAGGGCCAATCCTATGGTTTTGTGTCAAACTGAGTATGTTTATATGGACCTTTTCCAGGGGGAAGATACATTTATAGTATCAGAAATTTGAAATTCTGTTTACAATACTTTTCTAGTTTGAGTGTAAATTATTTCTTTTTCACACATGATTGCCTTGGCTCGAGCCTCTGTTGTAAATCAATTCCTAGACATGATACAAGTGGACATTTTTTTTTTCCAAGACAGTTTCTTTTGTGTAACTCTGGCGGTTGTGAAACTCACTGTGTAGATCAGGCTGGCCTCAAACTCAGAGATCCACCTGCCACTGCCTTTTGAGTGCTGGAATTAAAGGTGTGTACCACCACTGCCTGGCTTATAAGTGGACATTCTTGATTTGGTCATAGTCTTAAAGGGCAAAGCAGTTGATCTTGTCTCATTAAGTACAGTGGTAGTTGTTGGGTTTTCTAGGATGTCTCTCTCAGGCTAAGGAAACCCTTCTGTACTGATATGTTGTGTGTTTGTCAGGAAAGGGTTTTAGACTTTCATGTGTAGTTTTGAGGTTTTTTATTTTTTGCATTATACATTTTTTTGTTACCATATTATCCCTGAGGATGACTTTTACATGTTTCTGTGTTGTTTACTAGATTTGAGATGTCTTTATGTCCACATTTATAGTAGCTATTATCCATGGGTTTTTGTTGTTGATGATCATATGGTGTTAGGTGCTGAAGTCTTGTTTTTCTTACACCTGAGGCAGGGAGAGAGCCCACACAAGTTAGGCGAAGTCCTAGATACTATGAGCTGCAGGCAGGCCGCCTTAGCATCTTGTTTCACAGATGCTGTTTCAGCTATCAGTCTTGCATAGACTGCCGAATAGCTCTTTCTCATTCGGTTTTGCTCTTACAACCAATTCTAGGGCTATGAAAGTTGACTTTTTAGTCATGTTTGACAGTTGTACTGGACAGTGGGTCAGCGGGGGGTCCTTGCGCTCCTCTCTGGACAGCTGCCTCCTGTCTACTCATTGTTTACTAACATTTGTTATATTTTAATCACGCAGTATGGAAAGTTTGTGTCCTATGTAGACTTTAGGGTTTTTTTTTTT
>JADRCD010157883.1:31944-46780 GCA_019843815.1 Montemys delectorum | reverse complement strand
AAAAAAAAAAAACCATGATATTGGTACAGAGACAGATAAATAGGTCAATGGAATAGAATTGAAGACCCAGAAATAAACCCACACACCTGTGGTCACTTGATCTTTGACAAAGAAGCCAAAATCATCCTATGGAAAAAAAGACAGCATTTTCAACAAATGATGCTGGTTCAACTGGCAATCAACATGTAGAAAAATGCAAATTGATATATTATTATCTCCGTGTACAAATCTCAAGTCCAAGTGGATCAAGGACCTCCACATTAAGCCAGTTACACTGAATCTAATAGAAGAGAAAGTGGGAAGGAACCTGGAATGCATGAGCACAGGGGAAAATATCCTAAAAAGGATACCAGTGGCTTACACTCTAAGATCTAGAATTGACAAATGGTACCTCATAAAATTGCAAAGCTTCTGTAAGGCAAAGGACACTGTCTATAGGACAAAACAGCAACCAACAGATTGGGAAAAAAATCTTTATCAATCCTGCATCTGATAAAGGGCTAATATCCAAAATATACGAAGAACTCAAGAAGTTAGACTCCAGAGAACCAAATAGCTATTAAAAGTGGGGAACAGAGCTAAACAAATAATTCTCAACTGAGGAATCTCAAATGGCTGAGAAGCACTTATAGAAATGTTCAACATCCTTAGACATCAGGGAAATGCAAATTAAATGGACCCTGAGATTCCACTTCACACCAGTCAGAATTGGTGAGATCAAAAACTCAGGTGACAGCAGATGCTGGAGAGGATGTGGAGAAAGATGAACACTTCCTCATTTCTGGTGGGATTGCAAGCAGGTACAACCACTCTGGAAATCAGTTTGGCAGTTGCTCAGAAAATTGGAAATAGTTATATCTGAAAACAAATAATTTATTTTAACATAGAGCAATCTTATTTTCTTATGTAGTCAACTCATCCAAGATTGTTTATTTAATAATTTGCCTTTTCCTAAATCTATTAGAAATCTTAGCTTTGCAGCCTTAATGAGTCAATATGTTTGGATTCTCCTGTTTTAATTATCTGACTAAAAGCATGATAAACGAAGTCAGCCATTCATTTGCTTTTAAACATTTCCATATTTAATACACCTGTGCTATTCCATATACACTTCATAACTTTCTGGAAAATGTTTAAGAAGCACTCAATACTCAGAAAGAAATGCTATTGTTTACAGATTAATTCAAAAGAAAGTAGCTTTTATCACACACAAATACTGACAATAATTACATAGTAACTCAAAACTCATTTTTTTAAAAATTATCTTAGTGTCATCCTTTCAGTTTTTTGAAAGGCTAAATATATTCTTCTCTTCTACTTCATGTACTTGTTTATTGCTCAAGTTAAAAAAAAATCACAAATGAAGGTAGAATTTGATAGATACACCCTGAGGAATTTCATCATTTTAAATAAATTAATTTTGTAAGCATCATATTTTGAGTATTGGACAAATGGTGCAGTAGGTAAAGCACTCACATGCTTCAAATGGTTCAGCGCTCACATATAAGCCAAATGTAATGGATTTGTAACTCTGTGTTGGTGGGGCAGAGACAGGTAGCCCTTTGGGGCTCACTGGCCAGCCAATCTAGCCAACAATCAAACTTCAGGCTCTATCAGAGATGTTGTTTCAAAAATTAAGGTATAAAGTGATAGAGAAAGATATGCAATATCAACCTCTAGCCAATATACATGCACATACAGGTGAGCACACTTCAACACATATACACTTCATAGATACAAATCATATTGTTTTACATGTAGTAGTGATTCTGGACTCAAGCTTTGTGCAGTGGCAAATTCCCCAAATCCTATTATTTAGAAGGCTGAAGCAATTTGATGGCTAGTTTCAGGATAGCCTAGGATTAAGAAGATGATACAGTATGAATAAATATTAAATTTAGTTTAATAACATGTATACCATTCTTTTCAAGTACAACAGGATGATTTATTTTAAGCTTTCTTTTGGATATTTTCTTTTAAGTGGATTTACAATTATATATATTGCCTTACACAGTTACGTGAAATTCACTATGGCACAATTTCTAATTTAGAGGTAAAATAATGAATAATTTTCTCACTAACATTGAACTTATACAGTATGTTTGTAATTGATATAAGAATACAAACAAGAAATAATTATATTAATTGACTAGACTAACTAAGTGTTACTCCTGTTATCCACAGTTGTCAATGAGTAGCTCTTCACTTGATCATGCCCATGTGACTATTGCAGTGGTATAGGTAGATTTTAGCCCATGTAATATGATATCTGTGGTTTTAACTGGTAAATGACTAAAATATAAGACTACAGTTCTAGCTATGATGGACAGGAAGGGCATACATATTTGAAAAGCTAGGAGTAGCATGTGGAAAAAGTAAATATGAACTATGTTTTTTTAAATTTTTTATTAGATATTTTCTTTATTTACATGTAAATGTCTCCTTTCCCAGTTTCCCCTCCAAAAAAACAAACAAACAAACAAGCAAAAACAACAAGAACAAACCCCTGTTTCCTCCTCCCTCCCCATGCCTGCCACCCCACCCTCTCCTACTTATGTTTTGATGACTGAGCAGGTCACTAGGTGCATTAAAAAGGAATTTTTTGGGCAGAGCAAGCCATATGGGTGAAAGTAGGATGTACAAGAAATAATTTGGGGCTAAAGAGATGGCTCAGAGGTTAAAAGCACTGACTGTAGTTCCAGAGGTCCTGAGTTCAATTCCCAGCAACCACATGGTGGCTCATAACCATCTATAATGGAATCTAAAACCCTCTTTTGGTGTATCTAAAGAGATCTTAAATAAACAAAGAAAGAAAAAAAGAGAGAAAGAAAGATAGGAAGAAAGAAAGAAAGAAAGAAAGAAAGAAAGAAAGAAAGAAAGAAAGAAAGAGAAAGGAAGAAAAAGAATTTAGAAATAACCACAATGCAAAACATGTATTTGCAAACAGCAGAGGATGGGACCAACAGACTAGTCAAGACTATTGTTTCGTACTTTACTCTTAGTGCCTTTAGGGACTTTATTTGGACGTAAGCAATATCTGTTTTATTTAAGTTTTTCATATAATATATTTTGATCATGTTATTTCTCCTTCCCATTCTTCTCAGATCCTCCACGCCTCCCTCCCAACTCAACTTTGTTGTTTTCCCCTCTTCTACTTTCTCTCTCAAAACAAAATAAACAAGCAAGCAAGACAAAATAAACACAAAATAAACACACACACACAAACAAGATAAACGAACAAACAAAAAGACTTCAGAAAGACTGTAAAACAAAATTTGGAGTTCATTTTGTATTTGTCAATTTCTCCTAGGCATGGAGCATGCCCTGTTGAGAGGATGATCTAAGAACTGACAATCCATTGGAGAAAACAGAATTATCCTTTTCCAGTGGTGCTTATCAATTCCAAACAGCTTCTCCGTTAAAGGTAGGACACCATGTCCACTTTCCCCTCTCAGTGCTGGGACCACATCTGACTTGAACCTGTACAGGTCTTGTCCATGCTGCCATGAGCTTTGAATTAATCCAACAGATCTGGTTGTTACAATCTTTTGCATCCTCCTTTGTTTAGATATCGGATCCTGGTGGAGAGGGATTTGGTGACTCCATCTCATTTAGGAGTGAGTACTCCAAAGTCTCTCTTTGCATGTTGTCTTGAGAATCTCTTTGTTAACTGGCATCTACCTCATTGAGTTTTCTCTGACAAGGTTGAGCAAGGTACAAATCTGAGTATAGCCATATATCCACCATTAGTAGTCAATTTATTGCTACATTTCTTCAACAGAATAATAGCAGTAGGTCTCCCCTCTAGGCCTGATAGTCTCAGATTCTTGGTGAGTTTAGCAATTTTAGGTATATGTTCCATCTCCCAATCAAAAAAAGTGGTTGTTTATTCCTTTAACATGTATGCATTTATTACCAGTGTAGCGTGCGGGCCAGGCACTGTCGTAGATCACAGGGCTTGTAAAAAGGGGACTCTGGTGATTAACTTTCTCTCCTAGTAGTATGCAGAATACCTTTCATCACTATGAACACTAGTCAGCAGGGGCTGAGGCTACTAATTGGGTACCAGCTCAACTTCTCCATGTTTAATTATACAAATAAGTGATGGCTTCAGTAATGGAGCCTTACTGTAAGACTCTAGAGAACAACATTGGCAGAAGCTTGCAGTGTTACAGGGTTCCATGGGATCTTTATGGCCAACAACTCAATTTATTCCTGGTATTAGAAGTTTTATGTGATCGCATAAATTGTCTAGTTTGGACATTGCCCCACCCCATTATATGGTGACTCTATTAGATTCTTTTGTGTTTGACTTAATTTTGTATTGTATTTTCCCCTCCCTCAACTCCTTCCAGTTCCTCCCCACCTACCTCACATCTAATTCACTCCTTTTCTTTCTCTCAGAAAAGAACAGGCTTCTAAGAGACAGTAAGCAAATATAACAAAATAAAATATAGTAAGATAAAACAAACAAACAAAACATGCACGCACTCACACCATGCATGCACGCACGTGCGCGCACACACACACACACACACACACACACACCCCAAAGTTGGAAAAGGCAATCCAACAGAAGGAAAAGAACACCAAGAGAAGACACAAGTATCAGAGACCCACTCACATTCAGGAGTTCCATAAAATACTAAATATATGTTCAAAGAACCTGATGAAGACCCACACAGGGCCTTTGCATTTTGGTTCAATCCATGTGAGTTCATATGAGCTTTGCTGTTGGTTTGGAGGGTCTTGTTATTCTGTATCCTCCACCCAATCTGGCTCTTACACTGTTTTTCCCTTCTTCCACAACATTGTCTGAGTTCTGAAGAGAGTGACTTGATGGAGATACTCCATTAGAAAGTGTGTTTCAAGATCTCTATTTCTCTCTCTCAATCTCTCTCTCTCTCTCTCTCTCTCTCTCTCTCTCTCTCTCTCTCTCTCTCTCACACACACACACACACACACATACACACACATCTGGTTGAAAGCATCTGTATTCGTTTACTTTAGGAGGAAGCTTCTCTGAAGATGGCTGAATGAGATACTCATCTACAAGTTATGGCAGGATATTATTAGGAGTCATTTATTGTTACTTTTAAATTCTTTTTTTAGACCAGTAGTATTTGGGTTCCTGGTCTATCTAGCCTCTGGTTCTTCGTCACCTAAGTAGTATCAGGTATGGGTTCCATCTCATCGAGTGAGCCTTAAGTCAAATCAGTCCTTGATTGGTCACTCCCACAAGCATTATGTCATCATTACCCTAGCATATTTTGTAGGCAGGACAGATTGTAGATCAAATATTTTGTACCACTCTGAGTGTACTCTATCTTGTCTATTTAGATTCTTGTAGATACTTTCTATTTGTTATCTTAACATGTTCTGGTCATAATAGTTCAAATAATAATGCTACACATTAAGTATACTCATGTATAATGTGTGATTCCCCTGTCCCATAATTGTCAGAAATTTGTGTAATATCTATTTCATCGAGAGAACTAACATATCAAAATGAAGAGATTCCTCAAACCCAGAAAGTTACCTAAATAAGACCACATGTCATGCTGTTTCTCAGCATCCTGTATGCTGCACAATACTAGACTGCAGAGGGGTGTGCAAGGAAAAGAGGAAACTAAGTACAGCTTACCTCAACTGATCTCACATCTGCTCAGGATGGAGCTCTACTGTGGGCTCAGATCTAAATTCAGAAAGGGAAACATAACAATCTGGAAAGCCCTCCATGTTGTTGTTGACTTCTGAATTGAAATTCTAGGCCTTTCAACTCATATAGCTTTCATTTCCAAATATTTAACATCCTATATTTGAATATATAAATGAGTTACAGATTTCATCAAAGTAAAAAGCTTACTCAATTTCCATCCAGTTTTATGCTGCTGATTAGGAACCACAGAAAATAACTTTTTCTGGTAATTCCTTAGCACAAAACTCTGAAATCTACCCCAACTTCTGGATGCCTTTTAGAAGTACCTCCTGCATTTTGCAAACCAAATCTACTATCCAAATACTTTATAAGTAAATCACTTTATATACAATTCAAGGCTTGAGAACAAAATATTTTAAAGTTCATTTGATGGATATTCAATATATGATTTGCTTATTATCTATCCTATGGAAAAACATATTCCCCTGGAGTGAGAGAGAACTAACATCTATATTCTTTCTAGAATGTCTTCCTTATTAAATCAGTGCTTCATCATCTTAAAGTTAACTATGGTGTTACTTTGCATGAAGCTAAATATTCTGTTAGCAACACAAGCAAACGTTCCTGAAGTAGTAGATCAGATTTGTCTCTAAGCACTTAGCATCACTCACTTAAACCTTGACAACCTAATGGCATGATTATCTCACTTTACACATCGAGAGGTAGAGTCAGAGTGTAAGTGCTGCCGGACACTTTCCACTAGTTCCTGGTGGAGCCATAGTACCAACCCAGACCATACCTACCCAGTATCCAGGAAGGAAACCAAAAAGATATACTAAAGGGGAATTTAAAATGTTAGCTTGTCAAATCTTAAAACATATTTCTAGTTTAGGCATTTAATTATAGGCCTCTGTTTGTGGATTCTACAAAATCTAATTCACAAATTGGACCAAAACATTAAAATTTGGCCCATGTAAACATCCGAAAGGATGCTCTAACCAACATCCTAATTACCAGCTGGAGTAAATTGCCCATTGCCAAATTGGATAAGCAGTCAAGGTTGCTCTACTACTGAAAGGAATTATGATAAACAAAAGGATTTTATTTAAATTACTATTGGTGAGGTGGCTTTTCTAGGTGGGATGTGGGTATTTAAAATTAATTTCATGCCACGGTTTAATTACTAATGAATTTGCTCCAAGAAAGTCTGATGAAAAAGATCAGCCCTATTTAATTTCATTGGGAGTATTAGTCATTGAATTAGTTAATTAAGAATATTACAAAATCAATCTTAATTTTAAAATTAGTCCCAGTGTGTAAATACATTAAAAATCATAAGCTCCTCATACTGCTCTAAAAAATGTTTAGGGGAGAAGAGAATAAAGAAAATTTCACAATAATATCTTGTTTAGGTTGCGATTCTGTATTTTGTAACAACTCATTTGTGCTCACTTGGTATTTCTCTGATGGTGGTATCAGTGAAATCTTCTAAGTGTACGTTGTGTGGTGCTCAGGTGAGATAAGGCATGTGCAGAGTGTTTGAAACTACAAATGTAAATCAGAGTACTGTGGTTCCTGTTAGAGATGGATTGTGAGCAGTTCTCTCTCATGATTGAGACTGTCTACAGACACTCACTTTTAAAAATTGTGTAAAAGAACTTAAAAACTAAATTTCAAAGAAACTAACAAGAATTATTTTTCTTAATTTTCCTAAACCCTAGAATTAATTTTATTTTCTGATGAATTGAAGTACAAAGCCATTACGCCTGGCAATATCACAGTGAAGAGATAACAACAAAGAGATCACTTCAAATACTTTATGATTGTTGCGTCTTGTGGGTGGTTTTGACCTTTGCTGTAGAAGTGATATTTTGGTGGATATCCTAGGACTCTTATAAGATATGTTATTTTTATTGAATACTATTCATTTTTACCTTTTATATGGAAGATCAAAATTTGTACAGAAGAGGAAAAGAGAAAGTATTCAGCTACCTAGATGAAAAAGGTATCTCAGCTAAATTATTGTGTTGGCTTTCATGGTACAGGAAAATATTGATGAATAAAGTTGAGTGTCTACATTCACGTAAGTTCATTTTATGACAAGAGTTAACAATGTGGGATGATGTTTTAATACAGATACTGCATATTTCTCTTCATTTTTTATTTTTATGGACATTCATAAATGTTGCAATGCGATTTTTGACAGACTAAAACATATCCTGATTTGTCGAAACTTTACTTATACCAAATAACTATTTGCAGAGGTAATTAGAATAGAATCAGTAAACTATAGTTTTGGGCCTTCTTGCTGGCATATAAGCAATTTAGTAGCTCTTCTAGCCTAATAAAATTGTCATTTGTGATTAAAAAAAAAAAAAAAGCTCAATTCCCAGGGCTGGTACAGGTATGGTAGGTCCTTTTCTCTCCAAGTCTCTGATCTCCTTGATAAATGGGTTGGTGGATCATGTTAGGCATATGGTGAATGACTTTAAGACTAGTAACATTCAAACAGACAAAGTAGAAAGATTGTCACAAGACAGATAAATTGTGAGTCCCAGGCCAACCTCAACTACAGAGTCGTTTTAATTAAAAAGCAACATGAAGACCATGGCTGGAAAAGGTTGGGATAAGATGATCTTTGGGTTTAGGAAATGTTTCTGAGTGTGCTTCTAAGGTGAAAATAGTCAGTCTCCTTCTTTCATGGAAACTGGGTCTACAGTTTTTCATCATCCCCAGTCATAGAGATGCTAGAAGGTGATGTTAAGAGGCATGCACACTGGTATTAACTTCCCATTAAATGTCTTACCTCGGGAAGGTTGACTAGTAGCCACCTTGTGCAAGTTTCTGCGGCTTCCATATGTTTTAGATTTTATGGCTGTAAAGGATTTGGAGATTCAGGAGAATCAGGGTAGAAAGCAACTCTCCCTTCAAGATGGGAAAGAAACTGGTGTTCTGTTGAAGTGCAAATCAAAATGTGGATAATTAAATGTAGGGCTTATTCTTGTCTCTGATTCCAAACACTATGTGGTGGCCCTTTATTAGTGAAAGAGAACTATTTTTTGAAAATAATTTTCTGAAATGGTACCTTATGGGTAATATATGACCTTATCATTGACTTTTTAATGTTGCATTAAGTATTTAATCTCATTCAGGGGTCTCTAACCCATCTTCAGTTCTCAGATAAAGGACACAAAACTTTTATATTTATAATAATCCTTAAACAGCACTAGAGCTAGGCAGATATCTACCCTCTAAACTATTAATGTCTACTTCCCTATCAATAACCCTGAGTTTTAACTTGCCATGTTCCATCTGGGTTCCTCTTAACTCCAATTGGCCAGCCCTTGTGGCCATGTTTTCATGGCTCACCTCTCCTCTTCTTTTATGCTGTCCTTCCTCATATCCCAAGCCTATGTCCTTCCCCATATCCTGCCCATCTCCCTTTTGCCCAGCTAAAGGCTATAAGCATCTTTATTGACAAATCAGGGGTGACATTGGGGAGGCAAGGTTACAAAGTATCACTTGGTCTACCTGAGGATCTCCTTTCCCTGAGGCTACCAGGTCCAGTATTTAGCATTACAGTATTTAGCATTACATAGCAACAGACCAAATCTCAACATGTTAGAGACTTCCTGAGTGAAAACTTACAAATGCACAACAAAGATAAAAGAATGTCAGTGGGAGTGAGCAGTATGGATTTTATTCCAGACGCTGAGAGCATTATGTTATGGGAGCCATGGATTTTATTGCACTCCTTCAGAAAATGCTGATGTTTTGTTTAAGCAAGCAATTGATTTGGCTGTGTGCCAACTGCATATTCCATCTCAGCAGACAGACCCAACGCAAACCTCAACTGGGTTTCTTGTAATACTCCGTGGGCATAGGAGCCTTAGGAGGCTACATAGGTGACTTTGTAGTGTCTATGTGCAGATGAGGAGATAGTTCCCTCTTTTGTGACTGTACTCTTACTCACCAGTGACCCTGACCCTCAAGCACCAACTTACTCTTAGGTCACAAAGCCTGTAGACTTACTTTAGGTGTCCTAGTGATCCTTAATAACCAACTGGGTACTTATCTTCAAGGTAAAAACCATGAAAGCTGAAAATGTTACTCATGCTGTTTCCATTCATCAAATTTCAACTTCCTTTCAGAAGCTTCCTGCTATAACCCGCTGTGTAGGTCCTTCTAAGTTGGATTTACTCTGTTACTTTTATAGAGTAAAAAGATGTTCTCTTGTGTGCTTATGTGACCTCAAGAGAAGAAATAATGCTCACAGACTCCTAGTCAAAGGATTGACAGTTTTGCCAAATCTCTCTTTTTTTTTAAAGATTTTCATAATTTAGTGGCTGAAATAGTAGACCATGTTTCTCAAGCATTAATGTTCCTTGATCTACATTCCAGAGGTGGACAGGTTTGCTTTTTTCAATTTTTGTTTTCTAGTACAAGACTTACTGCACAGCTGCTAGAATAAATGGCCAAAAACCACTCACTAAATGAACATGTCAATATAATTTTAAAAGCACAACACTTGGTGCAGATATTTAGATTGGAATTTTAGTTCCTACTAGGAGATTTTGTGTGAACTTAGAAATCTTCAGTTAGCTTATACAGCCACTGTATAACATATAAAATGAGTCTGTTAATATCTAGTGTTAGTACCCAATGATTATATCAATGCATCATGAGACCAAATAGCAAGAGATCTCAAAACAGCATAAATATGAATTCTTGTTACTCTTAAGCAAATCTTCTAGTTAGAGGTATTTCAAGGATAAGTTAATGTTCATTTAGGGACACAAACCCAGGGAATATTAAATACAAGTTTTGTTTAGAAATATGTGAATGAATAACATGTATCAGTCAGTAAGCAATTGCCAGAACATTGCAACTCATTTAGATGTGCTTAAAATAAATGCAAACTAGTGTTGATATCACTAAAGGAAAATCTTAGATTTAGAGGAAACATTAGCTTCATATAATCTGATAAACCACAAAGCAATTCCTATGTGGCCTCAGCTACACATTCAGAAGTTTGGAAATGTGAACAGTCATCTTGATGAGAAAAATCTTATGCATACAATAACAGTCATGGAATTATCTATGAAAGATCATTTACCAAATTGATATAAGACAGTGTTTTATACTATCTTACTGTGTTTACACATTATGTAATTCATATGCACTAGTATAATTACTGCTGTTATTTTATATGTAGGAAAACTGAAGATGTCTAAGGTCTTAAGCCTCTAGTCCAGAAGGCATTGATTTGACAAGTCTGATTGCTTCACAATCACATCCAGTTTCCCCTAGGAGACATTTAGTTCATCTTATTCAAAGGGAATTGTAGAACATGTTCAATTTTGAGCAAGCATGAGGAAACCTGGGGGGTTTACTTGTTTCATTCACCTCTTTCTGATGATAAATGGCCTTATAAATACTTAAAATATAAATATAATTGGGACATTTTAGTGGCCCAAATGGTTAAGCTGTAAAAGCTCTAAAATATAAACTAAAGGATTAGGAAAATCGCTCAGCAGTCAAAACACTTGCCATGCAGGCAAAAGGATAGAATGCTCAGTAAATGTTGAATGAGGGTGACAACTAATCTGTAAGTTCAGACTCCTAAGATCAACCTAGAGAAAGGGGCTAAAGAGAGTGAACTGGCAGGTAAGGACAGTTGTAGGAGTGAGATCTGAGCTTAGTTCAGAGCCCTTGACACACAAAAAAAATAAGGCTTAAGAGCAACTGAAATGATTACTAACATCAACTTTGGGTTCCCACATGCTCAAGCATGAAAGATGTATGCATACCCTCACACATGTAAATGGGGAAAAAAGAAATAAAAAATTAGCGGAAGTTATTGAACACACTTTTGGATTAATGCTCTTGACAGTGTATAGGAATTTTTCTAAATTACATCACTGCAATATCTTTATGTATTTGAAATATAAAATAGTCCATTTTCATTGCCCTTCCTTGAATACTAAAAACATTTGAACATTTCTAGAATAGGGCCTTATATTAGTTACTTTCATTATTGCTGTGAGAAATTCCTAACAAAATGCAGCTTAATTAAAGAAGAGTCTATATTGATTGACAGTTAAGAGGGATGCAGTCCACCAGGACAGAGAGGCACGGTGTGAGGACAGTGAGGCACTTAGTGGGCCTGGGTCTGCAGGCAGGAACACAAAGAGATATGCTTATAAGATTTGCTCTTTTCTCCCTCCTATGCCACGGGATGGTGCTATGTACATTCAGGGTGTTATTTCCTCTTCAGTTAAACCTTTCTGAAAATGCCCTCAAATATACACACACATACAGGTGTGAATTATCTATCCACAGTTGATTCCAATCCCAGTCAAGTTGACAAGGAAGATGATCATCATAGGCCTCAACATTGTGAGATTAACTATGCGAAAAATGTTCTAATTGTACAGAAAAAAATATCAATAACAATAAAAATACACACAGAGAAAGAGAGAAAGAGAGAGAGAGAGAGAGAGAGAGAGAGAGAGAGAGAACACACATACACATAAAGATAACTTCAAAATCAAGTAATGTCACCATCAACATAAGCAAACACCTATGACTCTGATCATAATAACTAATAATCTCATTTCAAAGTTAACACACAAAATTCTTACTTTCAACTTGACATATAGCTTTGAATTTTCACATACTGGTATGATCCGTTTAAATTTTATCCAACCAAAGAGTACACATGGTGGGACTAATGGATCCAGCAGCATATGTATAGCAGAAGATGGCCTAGTTGGTCATCAATGGGAGGAGAGGCCCTTGGTCCTGTGAAGGTTCTATTCCCCAGTGTAGGGGAATGCCAGGGCCAGGAAGTAGGAGAGGGTTGGGGGTGGCGAGCAGGGGGAGGGGGAAGGGAACAGGGTTTTTTTTTTTTTTTTTTTTTTCTTTTCTTTCTTTTTTTTCGGAGGGGAAACTGGGAAAGGAGATATCATTTGATATGTAAATAAAGAAAATATCTAATAAAAAACTGTAAGTAAAAATATTAACATGCAAACTGTTTTGAATATAAAATAAAATTTTAAATTCTGCTGTACTTTCAATCTGAAAACAGCCTCTAACTGTATTTCTAGGCTAGGCCACAGGAAAATCCTGCATTGTTTCAGTAGATTGATAGTCTTAGATTAGAGCTAAGACTATTTCAAGTACAAAGAAAAATGAAGATTACAACACATATTTGAGTATTCTGATGTAGATGTAAGATAGATTAAGTCAAAGCAAGATGGTGGGTGAACAGACTGCTTGCTAAAAAAAAGAAGTATGCAGATGTCTTTATATGCAGGTGTTTATGTTTTAGTCTACATTCCTGACAGCAGATGTGAAAATGCCAGAGGAAATACCATACACATCACCAGTGATTAGATTCAGAACATGAAATTATGCCCATGTCTTATTTTGATGTCTAATTTGTCTCTGTTCTGAGTGCCAAAATTTTGCATAACTTACAGTTTTAAAACTCATTAAGATATTGTATCAGCTAATTGTTATCTTCTCCCAACCATGCTTTCTTTTGTTTGTAGCATGAACAGTAAAGAAACCAAATCTGATAGCCTGAATCGCAAGCGAAAAAGAATTTTAAAATATCTCCATTACATGACCAAAGTACTAGAAAAAATACAATTAAAAATTCACTCACCAGTATCAGAAGAGTAAAAAATATATTTCCAAAACAATAACAACAAAAAAGATAGAAAGAAAAACCAAAAGGAAAGGGTGGGGCCCCTTACTGGATGTTGAGTCAGTCTCTGTGCATTGATTTTAGCGGCCATTCTGTCAACACCCCAGCCTAGTTTGAGGATCAGCAGTACAGTGGGAATTTCATGTTAGCTAACCTAGAAAATTATAACAAGTCATTTGTCTCCCAAAGGCTAATATAACAAACTTTATTGCTCTGTTGAGCACATATTCATTTAATACAGATGGCGGATTGCAGAACTGGAAACTGGAAGAACAAGGGGAATTCATTTGCACTAGAAAAGCATCCCTTAAAAGTAAGTATATGAGATAGACTCCTTTTGTAACCAGAGCCTGCTTTCTGGGTTTCTCTACATTCCAGTTTTCCCAGAGCTGAGGCCATTCTTCATCCTTCAGATCTGAGAATCAGCTTCTAAGATGCTGCACATGAGAACTTGCTTTTTTGCTCCTCTGGTCTTTCAGTGACTTGAAGATACTTTATCAAATGTAAAAGCAGCAGATGGATTAGTCATGAGAATACAAAGAACGCAAACACATCAACAGCAAGTGGAAGGCCTTCGGGGGCCAAAGTGACTACATGCCACGTAACCGAGCCCAGCAATGCCCTGATTAGAATCCAATCTGGATTTTCAGCCAAATATCAGCAAATGTTTCAAATAACGAATGGTATGATTTTTTTAAAGTATTAATAACTAATTAACACCAATATCATTCACCAAATGAACATTCTATGATAATCATTGACCTTAGTGAAAAAAGTTATCATTCATATATCTATTTTTATGAAGCTGTATTATAAGTAATAACATTATCTTTTATACATGATCATAAAATACATATGTGTGTTCCATATTATAAGCATTTTCACTACTTTTTAAGCTTCATCTCTGACTCTTACTTAATTTGGTCTATTTTTATATATGGAGTCAGTGTTCTCTTTATATACTTTGTACCTACCCTGGTTTTCTTAAGTAATTTGTTAGTTAGGTTAAGACACATTTTGCCTCAAAATATTTTACAGATTGGTCTGTAGGATTTGGTTTCTTGTGTTGCCTTAAAAATTCTGCTCTTCAGTTGTAGGCAATTAATTGCTCTCATCAGGTTACATTTCTTTATTTGTTTTAGTAAATACTTACTGAGTTATTACTGTATGACTGGTAGCTCAGCTAACTAAAGTTGTACTATGGACCACTTATCCTCTGAAAGAATGGAGTCTAGTACCTATGTGTATAAGTGACTATGATTATAACAACATGAAAGTGAACACATTCACCCAGTACTCAAAAAAAACCATGAGTACTCAGCCCATATCAGGTTTGAAGGTGGCCAATGGAGTTTTCTGGTCCAAATAAAAAGACATCTAAAGACATCTAACTGTAATCTTTTAATAAAGATGAATTGTGTGTGTGTGTGTGTGTGTGTGTGTGTGTGTGTGTGTGTGTGTGT
>JADRCD010157883.1:0-31934 GCA_019843815.1 Montemys delectorum | reverse complement strand
TGTGTGTGTGTGTGTGTGTGTGTGTGTGTGTGTGTGTGTGTGTGTGTGTATGTTTTGCCTGTGTGTGTGTATGTGGGGTGTATACCACATACACGTATGGAGGCTACATAGAACATTGGCTCTTTTGGAATTGGAGTCACATACATTTGAAAGCTGCCAAGTGAGTGACAGAAATTGAACCCAGGTCTTCTGGGAGGACATCCAGAGCTTTTGACCACAGAGCTGTCTCTGCAAGTCACATTAGAAATTCTTTTTTTTTTTTTTTTTTGTAATGTGACTTAAGCTGTTTATTAATGGGTTACACCACTTAAGATCTTTAGCAAGTAATGATATTGCTCTAAGGCCTTTTTTTTTTTTACATTTATTGTTGATTTATTGTGTGTGTGTTTTTTTTTTAGATATTTTCTTTATTTACATGTAAATTTCCCCTTTCCCAGTTTCCCCTCCAAAAAACAAACAAACAAACAAACAAACAAACAAAAACAACAAAAACAAACCCCTGTTGCCTCCCCTCTCCCCATGCCTGCCACCCAACCCTCTCCCACTTTCTAAAAGCTTTGGGCCATACGTAAATAACTTTTACCATCTTCCCATTGCTTAGAAGTCTGAGTTCCATAAATATAAGAATAAAAACTTAGAATCTCTACCAAATTCCCGATACCATTGCAACATCAAAGAATTGAAATATCCCCTCAATAGAGAAGATAAGACAAGCCTCACAGTTAGATTAACGTGCAATGAATCATTAGTTCAAAGCATGGATAACATCAGTGACCTTATTCCTGCCAGCAGAGCACTGTTTCTATCTCACCACATACTATGTGCTTTACAGTTCTAAATTATATTCATGCACAGCAGGCCAGTTCTTCATAGTTCCATGCGTTTTTTGGCCTTTAACAAGCAGACAAAGAATGCAAAGATGGATGTAATTGGATTAAATTCTTCAAAAACCATCATTATGTGTCCTCATTGTATTAGTTATTGACTAAGAGGCATTTTGGATTATTGTTTTTATTTAGATTCTATTAACTTATGTTTCGATCTTCATCTTTTCTCCTACATTTGACTTGTTTTTGTCTTTCTAAAATCTTGAGAATCATTATTCAGTCACTTATTTGATATTTCTCTGGCATTTTAACATAAGCATCTATAGTAGTAAAATTTCATCTTAAGAATGTTTTTAATTATATCACATGGTCTAATAAGATGCATTTTAATTTCACTAAGGGAATTTCTTCATTTCCCTTCCTATTTTTTCAAAGACTCATTCATCATGCAGTACTGTCATTCAGTAGCCATGAGTTTTTGTATTTTCTACATTTTCTCTTGTTATTCATACCTAATGGTATATAGCATATTACTTTCTTTTTCTCTATGTAATTCATCTTTCATATCCTATGTTGATTCTTATGTTTAGCTCAGCTTTTGTTTTATTACCTTTTGGCATATAAACAGTTTATTCAGGTCCTATTTTATTTGATAATTTTTCTAATTTTTTTGAATCAGGTAGTCCAATTGGGAAAGGGGATACAATGGCAGGCAACACTCAGAGACAGCCTCTGTTCCAATTGTTAGGAAATCCACTTGTAGACCAAGCTGTAAACCTGCTACAAATGTGTAGGGGACCTAGGTCAAGCACCTGAGTGCTCTTTGGTTAGTGGTTCAGTCCCTGTGAGCCCCATGGGCCTAGGTTATTTGACATTGTAGGTCTTGTGGTGTCCTAGACCCCTCTGGCTCACTCAAATCTATCCCCCCCACACTCTTCTACAAGACTCCCTGAGCCCCGCCTACTGTTTGACTGTGATTCTCTGCATCTGTTTATATCTGCTGCTAGATGAAGTCTCTCAAGAGACATTTAAGCTAGGCAAGCATAGCTGAGTATCATTAACAGTATCAGGGGTTGGATGTCTTACATGAGATAGGTCTCAAGTTGGGCCAGTCATTGGCTGGCCATTCCCTCAGTCTCTGCTCCATCTTAATCCCTGTATATCTTGTAGGCAGGAAAAATTTTGAGTAGAAGGCTTTGTAGATGGGTTGATGTCCCCATACCTCCACTGGAAGTTCTACCTGGCTATAGGGGGTGACCACTTCAGTCTTCATATCTCTTGCTAGTAGGAGTCTTAGCCAGGGTCACCTCCCCCAGAGACTCTGGAGCCTCCTCTGTCCCAAGTCTCCTGCTAGTTCCATATATGCTCTACCCTGATTTCCCTTCTCACTCTTCAGCTCTCTCCCATTCATCCTTGCCCATCACTGATTTTCATCCCTGTTCTCCTTCTTCCTCCCTCTGCCATCCAGGTCCCTCCTCTATCATCTACCTCTAATGACTATTTTGTTTCTCCTTCTGAGTGATATTCATGCATCCTTCCTTAGGTCTTCCTTATTACTTGGTTTCTTTGGATCTGTGAATTATAGCAAGGTTATCCTGTATTTAAATGTTAATGTCCACTTATAAGTGAATAAATACCATGTGTGGTTTTCTGGGTCTGGGTTACCTCACTCAGTATGGTATTTTCTAGTTCCATCCATTTATCTGCAGATTTCATGATGTTTTTGTCTTTAAGAGCTGAATAGTATTCCATTGTGTAGATGTACCACATTTTCTTTATGTACTCTTCAGTTGAGGGACTTCTAAGTTGTTTCCAATTTCTGATTATTGTGAGTAAAGCTACTATAAACAAAGTTGAGCAATGTCCTTGTGGTATAGTGGGGCATCTTTTGGGTACATGCTCTGGAGTAGTATAGCTGGGTCTTAGGGTAGAACTATTCCCAATTTTCTGAGAAACTGCCACTTTGATTTCTAAAGTGGCTGTACCAGTTTGCACTCCCACCAGAATTGGAGGAGTGTTCCCATTGCTCCATGTCCTTGCCAGCATGTGCTGTCATTTGAGTTTTTGATCTTAGCCATTCTGATGGGCCTAAGATTGAATCTGAGAGTTGTT
Source organism: Montemys delectorum (assembly GCA_019843815.1). NCBI lineage: Eukaryota > Metazoa > Chordata > Mammalia > Rodentia > Muridae > Montemys > Montemys delectorum. The sequence goes on along the minus strand of JADRCD010157883.1, from coordinate 28,995 downwards.
TTGTATTAAGTCTTCTGCTAAACATACAGAATCTGTCTTTGAAGTCACTCTGAAGTGCAAAAGAAACAGATTGTGTCTATTATCATCTTGCCTTACCTTTCCTAACTAAGTTGTTTCCTTCAATGAAAGTGGGACTTTTGTGGTGCTTTTCTCCTTGTGAACTTTGTGCTGTTTGTCACTGTACTGGCTAACTGTCTTAACTTGACACTGTTTGCAGGAGGGAATATCAATTGAGAAAATGTCCCCACTAGGTTGGCCAGTGGGCAGACCTGTCATGCATTTTCTTAACTGATGTTTGGTGTGGGAAGGCCCAATTTGCTGTGGATAGTGCCATCCCTGGGTAGTATTTCTGGGTCCTACAAGAAAGCTGGGTATACATGTCAGGAGGAACAAGTCAATAAGCAGCAATCCTTTATGGCCTTTGCACCACTTCTGCCTCCAGGATCCTTCCCTGTTTGAGTTCCTGCCCTGACTTCACTCAGCAATGGACTACAGTGTGGGACTGTATGTTGAAATAAACACTTTCCTCCCCAATCTGACTTTGGCCATGGTGTTTGATCACAGCATTGAAGCCAAACTAAGACAGGCTGATATCCAGCACTTGGATTCATGGTTTAGGCAATAGACAGAGCCTAATCTGGTGTTTAACCTCTGAGTACTGATAGGCTTCTAGCAGGCCTTCCACTCGTTCTTCTTAGGCCCTACAGACTTTAAGCACTTGTCATTTGTCACTCATACCTTTCCCAAAGAGTTAGAGAGACATACAGAGTATATGTCTCAGACCAGATTGTGACCAGGTGGAGCACAATGTCGGTCTGACTCAAAATTTTTCCCACTATATTTAGAGGTATTCTGGAGACAGATATCAAATCATAATCCACTAACATGTTCTGTGGGTTCCAGCAAGAAGCTGAATAATAAAGAAATTTAGCTGCCAGCTACTGACTGGAAGTGATTCTTTAAAATTGACTTTCTCTGGGAAAGTAACAAGAAAAGAGGATATTCACTGGCATCTGTAAAATATGCAGACCCCAAGATTCCTCTCTGGTTTAATTGAAGATTTGTAGAATGATGAGTATATTGTGGATTTTTAAGTCCCTGTCCCCTGCTTTTGGTCAACATCCCATCCTCTGTTAGGGATACTGCAAAGTTTCCTTCAAGATCCTCATTTTCAAGCACCAGGATGTTAGTGTGTATTTTCTGATGTTCTCTATGTATTAGAAATGGTTCCAACTTTTTCATGATGTTTCTGCCCAGGGAACAGGGCTCTTCCCAATAGTACACTTCAGATTCCTTTGACTCTCTTGTTCTTTGTTCTACTTCAGAAATCTGCTTTTATTTCTTTACAGCTAAAACTAGAATTGTTCTTCATCTACCAGCTTTCCAACTATCCCAAGAGCATCCACCAGTGATTCTGACAGCTGACTGATCCAGGTCTTCTTTCTTTTTGGCAATACTGCCTTCATCATTTCCGGCTTTCACAACAAAATAGAACAAAGCACCAGGGTGTGGATGCCTTTAGCAATTAAAATTTATTCCTGACAGCTCTGAAGTCTGGGAAGGACAAGATTAAAGTGGAATCAGATCTGGTGTGTAGTGAGATGCACTTCCTGGTTTACAAATGGTTCTCTTTTTTTTCCTCTCTTTGTATCATCTAGGGGAGAGCAGCTCCACTGATCATTTTTCTTTCTTTAATAGTGTCAGTCCCTGGCTTATAGCAACAATGAAGCTCACAATTAACATTTTAAACTTTTTCTTTATAAAATTAGTCTAAGCAGGAGTTTTCATAGTCTATTCTTGTATAATTATAGGAATGGATTTTCTTTAGGAATATCATCTTATGCTTATGAGATATCCACATGTGTTAATGTTTTGCTTTTATTTTCTACAGAATTCCCTTACAGAACTTGATTATAGACATAACTCATAGTTGTAGATTGTTCAAAGAATCTAGGTTCATTTCCAGGGATATTCAGGCAAGTGCTGAATTGAATTTGTGAATTAGCAGCATTTTAAACTTCTCTGTTTTCAGATTTTTCACAATGTGAAATCCCAGATGATTCATTTGCCTTTAACCATACTTAATGGTACTTTTGCAAGCATTTCTAAATACTGTTACTGTTGAAGTTTCAGGAGAAAAAAGACCACAGGCTATGTTATTCAACTTTATGTTCTATTATTTTAATCTATTGACAAACAGAACCAACAGATGGTACTTGTAGGGTAACAGGTCCAGGGAAAGAATATCCTGAGCCCAACTTGACTCCAACCAATCCCAAGAACAGAGCCAAGAAACAGAATCCTGCCAATCTCTGAGCTTGCCACAGAATCCCACCAATCCCTGGGCATAAAATCCCACCAACACATGAGTATGAAGTCCCACCAATCCTTGAGCATCTTTCTCACCAATCTAGACTTCCAAATTCTCACTAAAATTGACTATTAATGTCTGCTTTATAGGATGTCTTTAACATAGAGCTCCAGACTCTTCCACATTCCTCCAGAAAACCAGTTCCAAAGGTTGAAAAAGCACAATGTAAGCCTTATTACAGCGATGACTTCTTTTTCCATACATTTATTCTGTTATGTCTGACATCACTATTATGAAATCCTGGTAAAAATAACTTAAAGGAGGAAAAGACTATTTCATTCATACTTGTGAGCATCGTCTATTGTGGCCCAGAATGTAGCCTATTGAAAGGGACTTAAAGTGTGACAGTGACAATATGAGGTATTTATTCACATTGCACCTACAGTCAGTGAGGCAAATAAAAATATTTATTCTCTGCTCATGTTGTCCTTTTCCATTTTTTCTGCCTAAGATCCTACCCCATGGATATTACTACCTCCATTCAGAGAGTGTCTTCTCACTCTAGTTAAACCTCTCAGGAAGTTGGGCATGGTGGCATCCATCTAATCCAAGAACTTTAGAGGCAGAGGCAGATAGACTTTAATGAGGTCAGCAAAATCCTAGTGTATATATTGTGTTTCAAGTTATCTGGGAATATGTAGTAAGACCCTGTCTTAAAAATAAAAAGTCAGTAAAACTCTCTGACACACTCCAATGAGCACACATGGAAGTCTGCCTCCTAGGTGATTCTAAATCCAATGAAGTTGACAGTCACTATTAGTCATCATAACCAGATAAACCATGAAACATTTATTGATTGATTTTAAATTATAGAAACAATAGCCTATCTGCTTCCAGACTACAGTGCAATTCTATGGAAAATCAATAGCAAAATTTTTTCTTTAAGTTGAAGAAAATGTGAAGATTAAACAATACGCTTTTAAGGAACTTATATATCACTGAAAAAATAGAGATAGAAGTTAAAATATTTTGAGTTAAATTAAAATGTCAAGATAAATATGTTGGGTACAGTAAAAACAGTAGTTTAGAGGAAAGCTAGAGCATCCATGTGTATTTTAGGAAAGAAGAAAAATTTAAATTAGTATTTCAAACTTCAACTGCATGAAACTAGAAAAAGAAGACAAACAGAATTCAAAGTATGTAGAAGAAAAATAAATATTTAAAAAGAAATCAGTGAAGCAGAAAATGAATAGAGAAAATTCAACAAAGCCCAAAGTTGGTTCTATGACAAGACAAATATAACTAATAAGCCTCTGGCCATGGTAACTAAGAAACAGAAGGGTACAAATGTAATGTTTTGGATACCAAAGTATCATATCTACAAACATTGTGTATCATAAATTATAGTATATTTTACTATACAAAGTTATCTTTCGGGAAACAGAATGATGCCTCCTGCTTACTGGCTCTGGCATTCCCCTACACTGGGGCATAGAACCTTCACAGGGCCAAGGGCCTCTCCTCCCATTGATGACCGACTTGACCATCCTCTACTATACATATGCTGTTGGAGCAATTAGTCCCACCATGTGTACTCTTTGGTTAGTGGTTTAGTCCCTGGGAGCTCTGAGGGTACTAGTTAGTTCATATTGTTTTTTATCCTAAGGGACTGCAAACCTTTCAGCTCCTTGGGTCCTTTCTCTAGCTCCTTCATTGGGGACCCTGTACTCAGTCCAATGGATGGCTGTGAGCCTCTACTTCTGTATTAGTCGGGTACTGTAAGAGACTCTCAGGAAACAGCTATGTCATAATTCTTATATATATGAATTATTTTAAAATAAATTTATTTATAACTTGCTATCAATACATATTTTACTTGTATGATTATTTCACATACCTATCTATCTAGGGTTGTAAAATTTAATTTTAAGAAACCCATCCTTGCCATGTATTTTGTTGCAAAGCTAAGCTATGATATATGAAACATTGATGCATTTTCAACTTATTATATTTTGTATATTTTCAGCTTATATATTACTGTTTAATGGATTCATCTGGATATAAAGTTATTATTAAGTCAAGAATGATATGTATATAAAAGAATAGTAGGAACAGCTCTATATCCAGTTATTCTAACCTCAATGAAATACATCAAAATTTTAAGAGTTTAACTTATTGAAATTCACACATTGATAAATAGATAATCTAAATTCTTCTGTAACTTTTTAAAATGAGTCAACAAATAATAATATTTTTAAGTAGGTAAGAAATGACCAGCCAGGTTTCCTGGTGAACTATGTACAAAGTATTAGGAACTGTGTTTCCCTATCATGTCTTCTAGAAGGCGGAAGCATGTAGAATCTTCTTAACTTGTTCTATGAACTCATAGTACTAAAACACCCAAAGCATTCATCTCAAGAATATAAAAACAGATTAAAATCTTTTATTAGTACTATGCAAGAATCTTTAACAAATGCAAACAAGTCTATTCCACCAGTACCTAAGGAGAATCCCACACCATAATCAAGTAGCATTCAAAGCAGGTATGCAAGACTTCCTCAGTATTTGAAAATTAAATAATCTAATCCACTAACAGGCCAAATAAGAAAAATAACATAATCACAGTGATAACCTTGGAAAATCATCTGTCAAAAAAATATATACATGAAAAGGAATCTAATATTAAACTAGGAATCAAGAGAAATCTCAACTTGATGGAGAAGGACTAATTATAGAAGATTTTAGTAAGTTCAGTGTTGCAGAAGGCCCAGGTCAAGTTGATCAAAAATTTTTTTTTCTAGAAAAATAATCTTGAAACAGGATATAAGTCAAGAAATTGATATAGAGCCTAGAAATTCTAAGCTTAAGATGATATAATACCAAACAAATTGAAGATAAGTGTAATGATGAGAAACAAAAAATTATTCATAGTCATGAACAGCACAGTGCTAGAAAAGCAAGAGCTAAGAGGATTGGTTGCAGATTGTTATAAGTATAAAAGAAGTCAATAGACCTAGAGATTATGGAGTCATGAATGTGATACTTGTGGATGATGCCAGTGGGAAAGTGTCAAGAATAGTATCCTTCTGAGATACTAAGTTGTGATGTGTATAGCAGGGTTTGTATAAAGAGGGTAATAAGCACTGTGAACTCGGAGAACACATCATGGAACATCTTAAAGTAATCTGAAAAGAAAATGTTTGCCTTAGTGGAAATATGTACAAAAGTTGAAGACGTTAAAACCAATTGAGTTTTATTTGTCCCACTGTATGAGTGAGATAGGAGGAGAAACTACTCAAAAATCTAAGAAAAAAATAAATCCAGAGTTGCATCCCTTATCTGATGTGATGGTTCTTGCTAATTGTAAGCTTGGTAAGATTTAGAATCATCTGGGACAGTGGTTCTCAACCTGTGGCTCACCACCCCTTTAGGGTCTATCCATCCTTTTTTATAGGGGTGTCACTTAAGAACATTGGAAAACACAGGTTTTTACATTATGATTCAATTACATATTGAATTACAATTATGAAGTAGCAAAGAAAATAATTTTATGGTTGGGGGGTCACCACAACATGAGGAACTGTTTTAAAGGGTTGCAGCATTGGGCAGGATGAGAATCACTACTCTCTGTAGGGGATTATCTTGTTTAGGTTAATTGGTAGAGGAAGACTCCTAATTGTGGGTAGAACCCACAAAGAGGATTCTGCACTGTAAAAAAAAAAATGGGGAAGGGTGTCTGGGTACTAGTATCAAGGCACTCCTTGTTCTCTTCCTGCTGTTTCAGTTATAAAGTGACCCGCTGCTCCAAGTTCCTTCTGTGTTGGCTTCTCTGGTATGATAAACTCTATCTTGAACTTTGAACTAAGGTAACAGGTTTTTCCTTACACTGGTTTTTTTTGTTGGTGTTCTTCATTGTAGTGCCTAAGAAACTAAAACATCTGATTATTCACCATAGAGCCTGTCAACAGATAAAGATGAACTAAAATGAGAATCTTGATGCAATTTGCTCGAGCTGTATATGGACTGAGCTGAGAAATTTCTGCAGATAACAATCTTAGAGGATCCTATCAAATGAGCTTATCAGACACTCCAAACACACTTACTTACTTCAATGAGGCACAATTTATTCATAACCAACAGGTTTTATGTACTGGATTTCTTTCTTTTTTTTATCAAAGGTCAAAATGGATCAGGAGCCCGTGTGCTGTAAGTCTCAAAGTATTTGCCCTCAGTGGATGAAGTCTTAACTACCTATGGCCCACTTGGTTCACCTCTGAAAGATTCTAAAAGGGAAATCTGGGTTATATACCTCAGGGGTCATAAGGAAGACATGGAGAGACCCATTCTACGAAAGTCTGCACTTTTAGTGTTTTGCTCCTAGGAATTCCACCAAGTTTTCTGATGATAAAGCTAACAAATGCACCTCTGTGCTTTATTTTATTAGGAGAAGTGTAAGCAATGTGAATTGTGGCATATTGTTTTCTAAAGCAAAAGCTTGTTCTCCAGAGGACCTCAGTTCCATTAAAGACACTATTATGACATTTCTTTTCATCCTGGTTCCCTTCAACCTTCCTGTTCTGAGGAGTAAAGGGACACTTGTGAATGAATGTCAACATCCAGTGGGATTGTGTAGCCTCACTGTAAGACTAAGACAAAATCATATGGAATATTGCCTCCCATCGTACCTTGCCAACACAACAGGGCTTCCACAGAACAATACAGAATATCAGCGCAGAGATTACAAGAGTCACAATATGGCTAGTGAAGAGTTCTTGGATAAGCTCAGAGGCAGGGAAGAGACAAGAATAAAAGCACTAGAAAGACGTTAGAACTGCAACACAAAAACATTAAACACTGTAAGCCTCAAACAGAGCTCACCTCCTAGATAGATTGAGCCAAATATTCAGGACCAACTTTCTATTACCTCAGACCTTACTCACTATACAATATGTCTTGCCTCCAACACAGAACTACAGACTGTAACATGGAGCTGTTCAAAATAATGTGACATAATTAAGGAATCATGAGAGTAAAACTCAGGTACCATACTCATTGAGATTTATAGACAAGGAATTTAAAGTAACTACAATTAATATGTTAAAGACTCCCATAGAGCCTGGCAACACATAACAGGAGATGGGCTTTATAGACAAAGTATTGAAATTAGAAGTAAAGAATCTTTAAGACTTTGCATTTGACAATGGAGCATTAGATTTATGCAAAAGAAAAGTATCTACTTTTTTCCCTTAAATTTATAACTTTGATCAAGAAAGGACTTGAAAGGAAAGGCTTCAAAAATGGGAGGAAATATTTGCAAAACATAATACTGATAAGAGTTTAATATCCACAACAAATAAAGCATTTAAACTACCCCAAACAAAACAACAATGAAAACAAAACAAAACAAAGGGAAGCAACACATTTTAAAAGTGGACAATATGGCCAGTGAGAAAACACAATTGATTAAAGTGAATGCTTTCAATCTCTATGATCTGGGTTCTAACCCTTTGGCTCGCAGGTAGAAGGAGAAACCAACTTCTTTTTTTTTTTTTTTGAAACCAACTTCTGAAAGTTCTGCCTTCACCTGTGCACTATAGCATGAACCACTCAAACACATACACGTGTAAATAATAAATAAATAAATAAATAAATAAGTAAATAACTTGTATATATAACTTGAAAGCTTTCAGAAGGCAAAGGGCTTGGGCTGTAGAAAATATTTACTACAAAGGGGAGAGGAGAGGAAAGTGTAGAAAGGGGAAGACACCATGGGGTAAGAATCTAAAAATCATGGCCATGAGGGCTGACCTATTGGAGTTAAAAGCAACTCAAATAGAACATATTAAGTAATAACTTGTTGTTCTCAATAGGAAAGTAGATTATAATAGCATAGAGAGTAGATGCCTGCCAAGCTTTAGTGCTGAAAAAGGCTTATTATAAATTAAAGGTCACATGCATCTTTTATCTTAGAATTAAATAATCAAAGGTGGAGTAGAAGCCCTGATTGAGATTAAATATGTTCCACAACAGGCTTGAATATATTTTTCTTCAGAGAAGGTATGCAAATGAAATACATATAATTAGAATGGCTTTGATGAAAATAAAGGAAAGGAATATGTAACTACAAGAATAGAGAGAAACAAAACTCTTATGCAGAGTGGGCATAAATGTGAAATTTTTGGTTACCACAGAAGTGACCATTCTACAAATTTTGACCATTCTTCAAAATTTACAACAGTAATACTAGTGATCCATTCTGTTCTTGGTCACACACACTACAGAGAAGTAAACACAAATTTACACAAAAATTTATGACTATATGTTTATAGCAACATTATTCTTAATAATTCAAAGGCATGAACAACAAATATCTCCTTTAAAAGAATTAGATAAAAAGTTGTTGTGCCATCTACAAAAAGTGGAACATTATTCAATCAAATAAGACATAAAGTACCAATAGATGCCACAACTTGAATGAACCACAAGACCATACACCAAATAGAAGAAGCAATATTTTTAAAGTTAGATATATTATTGTGGTATGCCTTTGTGCTTCCCCCAGCTGTGCCTCTACTCTGGGCACCAGATATGGTTCCAAGTGTTCTGGTTCCTTCCTCAGGGTGTGCAGGAGCTACTGTATACCAGGCTAGAAGGATGAAGCAGAGTCAGGAATGAGTGGAGTCTGCAGGATCCTGGTCCAGCTGGGAAAGAGTACCTGGGGTAGAGTTGGGGGAGAGGTAGTCTTCTTCGAGGCTCTTTTAGATGATACTCAATGAAACAGTTCTCTGAAACCATCTTCAGTGAAACAGCTATGGTGAGCATACTTTATCTAAGGTGAACAAAGGCTTTATGTGAACCTTCCATAGAGGTAAGTCGTTTTCAAGGTGAGTGTAAAAATCATTGGCTGGAGCTTAATGTACTGTGAATGCCTCATTCTTCCTGGGAAAAGAGGAAGCTGAATTTGCAAGTTTGCCAAGGGCTATGTGTTTTTCCTCAGGTGTGTCTATGGGGGCGGGGTGGACCAGGTCAAGCTCCCCATACAAGGTCAGAGAAAGGGAAGCCCTGTTGGAGAAAGGAAGTCCTCCATTTTGCTGTGCACTCAGAAGAGCTATCCAGACAAGGTAGACTTCGATCTTCAGTAGCAGGGCTTCCCAATATTATCATCCTTTTCTTATGACATATTTGAAATAATCAAAGACATAGACGTAGAAAAATTAGTTGTATAAAGTAATGGAAACGTTTTAAAACTAGAGAAATGTGATGGTTGTGTACGCTGAGTACATTTTTTGGCCATATATAAAAATTTCACCTGAAAACCAGAATGCAAGACAACAAAAACCCAAAACTGAAAGGAAGGATACTTTTGATAGACATACCAGTAGGCTGAATGCAACTGAGGAAAAAAAAGTAGTGAACTTTAGGCTGAATGAATCAACAGAAACTTCTCAAAATAAAACACAAAGAGAATAAGGGAGAAGAGAATAAAACATGTATTTAGGATAATTTCAATAATAATAGTAAAAATCACTATTATAAGTCTAATTGGAATATTAGGAGATATGAGACAACAGGGCAGAAAGGAATTTATAATAAAATAATAATAGGCCATGAATCTTCCAGAAGCAATGGCAGATACCAAAATACATCAGGCAGAAAGCAGAGGGCTCATCTAGGCATGACACACTCAAAGTACAGAAAACTGAAGATAAAGACAGAACCTTGACACAAGCCAGATAGAGAGCTGTACATTGCTTTGCATGGAAAGGAACAAATAAGAGTGAAAAGTGACTTCTCCTTAGAACCATGCAAACAAGACAGGCTGGAGAAATAAGCTTAAAACACTAAAAAGTAAGAATTACCAGTGTGGAGCTCTCTGCATTAAATAAAACCACCCATCAAAAGTAAATGAAAATAATTCATTATCAAAAATAAAGGAAATTCATTGCCAGCAGATCAGTTAAGCTAAAAGAAATGTAAAAAGAAATCCTTATTATAGACATAATTATAGGATGCTGGAGAATTTACACAGGATTACGAGTGATTGCTCCTCTGGCAGATGACCTGAGTTCCCAGGACCTGTGCTGAGTGGTTCTCAGCCACCAGGAACTACAGCTCTAAAGGATCTTTGACGTCTTCTAGCCTCAGGGGCACTTCCATGTATTTGTGTTCGTGCATGTATTCACATATGCATGCACAAACATACACACACTCCATATAACACTAATTTTTTAAAAATATTCTGATGTCACAAATGGGTATACATAAAGAAAAATATTTGGGAATGGATAAACAAAGATAAACTATTTTTTATTTCATTCCTTATTGGTGTAAAAGGTAAGGAATGCAGTGGTTAATATGGTGTGCTGAGCCATAGTGTAGTGTGAGTTTGGGGGAAACAGATGAACAGTGATTCCATACAGAGCAGGGTGGAGAAGTAGGCAGTATCCTGTTGAAGGGTCATGCCAACAGGAAAGGCAACAGTCTCAGGCTTTCCCTCTTGGTTCTTTATTGGAATGTTATTGATGGCACTGTGATCATAAAAAGAGAAAAAGCTATAAGAATATGTTCTGGCAGGGTGTGGGGGAAGGGGGTGCCTTGGCGGGCCCATGCCAAGGCATCCCTTCCCCCCTGAGGGACCAGACACACCCTGGTATAATATAGAATAGAGTTTTTTTAGGGTATGGGGAGGGGAGTTAAGAGGGTAGCAGAGGCAGAGAAAGACAGAGAGAAGGAAGGAGGGAGGAGAGAAGTAGGGGCCATGACCACATGGAGAGTGGGGGGAAGGGAATAGGGAGAGATGGGGAGAAAGTGGGTAAGAGGCAAGGTGGAGAAGCAGGAATAAGAGAGAGGAGAAGGCAAGCAGCCCCTTTTATAGGGCCAGGCCTATCTGGCAGTTGCCAGGTAGCCATGGGGAGGAGCATACCTGGCTGCTGCCAGGTATCTGTGGGGGTGGAGTTTATACAGAATGCTAACAGATGGCTCTGAGAGCATTAGTGATTTATGCTTGCCCTTTCTTTGAAGATTCTGGGTTGTAGACTGGAAAACAAATGTTGTGCCCAGTAGCCAAATTCCCACATAAAAGTGGGAGAGGCTGCTTTAGGGAATAGAGTGTATTTAACTGCCCTCTGTACATAGAGCTAAGCTGCATTTAGGAAAGGTATTCAGCCTTCTTGTGCCAAGGGAAGCCGAGATAGAAACAGCTAGATGCACTGGCACTGATTTTTCTCAGGAAGATTCCCCAGGAGTAGAAAAGGCAGACTTCCCATGCTCCTATAGCAGACTCTCAATTAAGAAAGAGCTCACAGTGGACAGCTCACAGTCCAGTCTACAATGAAACTAACAGTGGGAATGCTTTCTAATACTTCTGAGAGAAGGGTTGTTGTCCTGTTGCTTCTCTCCCAAGGGCTTCCCAGATCTTTCTCATTACCACAGGTAATCTCTTATTCAACTCAAAGAAGGCCAGTTGTGGGTCAGGCAATGAAAAAAGGTTGAGACAAAGGAAAATAATAACAGAAAGAAATACACACATCATAAAGCCATTCTTTAATGTAACCCATTGTAGTGCCTCTCTTTTCCCTTACTTTGCTCCACACTCCCTTCTCTGACTTGTCCTTTGGACTATGTTGTTTATAAGGGTGTAAATCACACTCTTATTGAAGGCATTACCATATCAGTTCTGATTCTTTTCAATAAACCATAAACTTAGACGCACTGACAAGCTATGACATGGATCCAAATAAGAGTTTCTATGTCTCCTCTTATATTGTTAGACATACAGCCAGTTACTTCAAATAGTAGTGACTTTTAGAGATGTGATTCATATTTATTCAGTCTGCCTAAGTGGTAATAAGGCATTTGTATACACATGTGTGTGAACAATCATGCATGAACATACCTTTGTGACAATGTATGGATGGTTCACATGCCAAGCAATTAACAGAGCAGAGAGAATTTGTTCTGCCTCCTTGAAGAAGTCACCACTAAACTATGACTAAGTGAATTAGACAGAAAATTTGCATATTGCCCTGAGTTTTTAAATTTCTTTCAAAGAAATATATGTTATATGCATAGTTTATAAAGTCTAAGAATTTAAATCATTTTGCTTGTGCATAAAATCAGCAGGCCTATTTTATCTATCCCCATCCCAAATCCCCTGTACACAGAAAACTATGTGTATTACTTTTAAAACATCAGTTGAACTTTTCAATGTGGAAGATTGAGCTATCACTATATTCTAGCACCACTCCATAGTTTTATACACAAGCACACACATACACACAGCACACATACTCACACACACAAATACACAAACACAAACACACATATGCAAACACCCCCATGCACAAATATACTCACATATATGCCTGCATGCACATATACACTCACAAATACACTCACACACATACACACCACCCACTCACACACAAAAACACACATGCAAACACACACACATGTGCACAAATACACTCACACACATGCCTGCACACACACATGCACTGATTAATGTGCCTACATTTATATGGGTTCTTTATTAATGATTCTACTTAATTTTCTGCTCCTAGAATATTACATATATATATCATAGTAATATTTTATGATTTGTATATAAAATACAGTATATTTCATTTTTACATAGTAATATAATATATTATATTAGGTTTAGGTTTAGGGTTAGAATTAACAATAGATATATACATAAATATCTATAATATATCAGAGGACAGAGGTGAAGATAACACAACATCTGTTTTAACACCTGGAGTAACTGGGACCAGCGGGACCTAGGGACACTGGAACTCTACCATTCCAGTGACATGGGTTCCTTCATGTCTGTCTGGGCTGGTGCCCTGAGCAGACCTTGGGTGCAAATTTCGCAGCCAGTCCCACAATACCCAGAGGAAGCTCTACTCCAAGGTGCTCTAATGGGTCCAGCATCACAGGATCCCAGAATCACAGGATCACAGAGACAGCTTGACTCTGAGGAGTCTGACACAACCAGAGTCATAGAAAGGACAGGCCCCAGCCCGATTTACCAAGGGCAGGTAGCACTAAAGATAACCAGATGGTGGGAGGCAAGCATCAGAACATAAGCAACAGAAACCAAGGTTACTTGGCATCATCAGAACCAAATTCTCCCACCATAGCAAATCCTGGACACAACATCACAACGGAAAAGCAAGATAAACATATAAAATCACTTCTCATGATAATGGTACAGGACTTTAAGAAGGACATAAATAACTCCCTCAAAGAAATACAGAACACAAGTAAACAGCTAGAAGCCCTTAAAGAGGAAACACAAAAAATCCCTTAAAGAACTATAGGAAAACACAATCAAACAGGAGAAAGAAATGAACAAAACCATCCAGGATCTAAAACTGAAAATAGAAACAATAAAGAAATCACAAAGGGAGACAACCTTGGAGTTAGAAAACCTAGGGAAAACAATCAGGAGTCATCACCAACAGAATACAAGAGATAAAAGAGAGAATCTCAGGGGCAGAAGATACCATAGAAAACATTGACACAACAGTCAAAAAAATGCAAAAAGCAAAAAGCTCCTAACCCAAAACATCCAGGAAATCCAGGACACAATGAGAAAACCAAACCTAAGGATAATAGGTATAGAAGAGAGTGAAGACTCCCAACTTAAAGGGTCAATAAATATCTTCAACAAAATTATAAAAGAAAACTTCCCTAACCTAAATAAAGAGATGCCCATGAACATACAAGAAGCCTATAGAACTCCAAATAAATTAGACCAGAAAAGAAATTCCTCCTGTCACATAATAATCAAAACACCAAATGCATTAAACAAAGAAAGAACTTTAAAAGCAGTAAGGGAAAAAGGTCAAGTAACAAATAAAGGCAGGCCTATCAGAATTATACCAGACTTCTCACTAGAGACTATGAAACCTAGAAGATCCTGAGCAGATGTCATAAAGACCCTAAGAGAACCAGGCTACTATACCCAGCAAAACTCTCAATTACCGTAGATGGAGAAAATGAGATATTCCATTATAAAATGTAATTTACACAATATCTTTCCACAAATCCAACTCTACAAAGGAAAGTACCAACATAAGGAGCAAAACTAAACCTTAGAAGAAGCAAGAAAGTAATCTTTCAACAAGCCCACACAAAGCTATTTCCACTTCTAATAACAAAAATAACAGGAAGTAACAACTACTTTTTCTTAATATCTTAATATGAAAATTAGTATTACCAACATATCCTAATTGATTGAATTAAAAAAATATGAGGAATTAGAAATTTGCTGTCTGTCATCCAGTGGTCTTTCTAATTTGGTAATTGGAGAAATAGGTCCAATATTGCACAATCCATATATACTTTCTACCTGTTTGTATATGACAGTGTCTTGCTGTGTACCACATAATGGTCTTGAAATCAGGCTTCTCTTATCTCAGTCTCTCTATTAGTAGGATTGTTTATTTGATGTTTACACTATACTATGTTTTCAGGACAGCTTACATATTTCTTATACGGCCAAAAGAAATGTAGATAATTAACTTGGGAGGTGGCTTAAAAGAGAACAACAATGAGTGAGACTGAATGCTTTGCTTGACATTTGTAACTATTGTATCAAGTTTGAAGAAGAGGACTTTATAAGTTAAGCTTTCTCTGAGATGAATGCTTTTCAAAATCATTACAGCCAATGAATCAGATTTTTGCCCTCACCTAATGTCTGTGCCACCCTCCAAGCAGAACCATTGTTCATTGAAACAACTGGTCAATGACTTCGTGGATAGACCATCTCAATACACACACCATTTCTTAAATGAATGTATACTGTTCTCTGTGTCTTGAGAATAAAGTCACTCACTCAAGTCAAATAGCTTTGACCATAAGCAGGAAATCTGTATCCAAAAATTGTGCCTATAAGCAGCAGAACTGTCAACTCTTAGCTTAGTTATGATGGAGGTAAAATCCTTTGGTGATGTGAGGGTCATTGAAGTACAGTCTTATTACAGTGAACTCCAATGTCTGAAAATTGTTCTTATTTTGGGCTTGTACCACATTAATAGCCAAGATTTTAAGCTCTACTGAAAACAAAACAAACAAACAAACAGACTTTATCTATTTATGTTCATTTCAAAAAATACTAGTAGTGATATATTATTTTTAAATATATAGTTAATATGTTTGGAGTTCTTTAAAATTTATATTGAGAAAAATGTATATATTTTCAGTATTGCTGTAAACAAACATCTATATAAGACTGTTCAATTGATTGTTGTTTTATATCAAATAATTTTTATAATACTCACTTTTATTGTTACAATATTTCATAAATTTTAAATAATATGACCAAATAAATAAATGAAAGGTATTGCAGGAATTGAAGGGGGGTCTCTGGGAGGAGTTGGGGTACAAAAGGGAAACAAGAATGTGATGTAATTCTATTTACTTAAAATATGTTTTTAAATGTTAACAAATTCAGATAAAATAAAATCATGTATCTTTTCTTATCATAATGCAATAAAACATAAATCAATAAAAAACAAAAAATAAAAATAAAATAGAATAGATATATACAAAAATATCTACTCTATATACATTTATATACATATATGTACATATATACATATATCAGGATCCAAATTTGTAGCTTATATGTCTTTCTAAATTTTTCTAGGTAATGTAGCTTTATCTATAAGATAAGATCTGCTAAAATAAATGGAAGGATATAGATACAGGGTATATATTGTAGCATATTACAAGCATGTTATATTAATATTTTATGTTTAGTATATAAAATACAGTGTAAATGAAAGATATGCTTCTGAATATGTGTGATATGTGTGGAGGGATATGTATCCATATACCAATATCATAATCAAAAATGCTTTTGAAATAGCAGATAGAAATAAAAATGGATGTGCTTTGAAACAATGTGAAAATATACAACATGACAATAACACTGTTACGATATATACTTAATTAACACAAAAGTCAAAGTGTTCACAAGTCCATAAAACACATGAGTCAAATTGAGAATAAGTATGTGGAGCTGAGTGTCTCTGTGCATGATACCTTTAGGCCTAAATGTGTCTAAAATGGTCTTTCATTTTTCCATGTGTCTAAAATGGTCTTTCATTTTTCCATAGATTAGCATAAATGTATTTTCAGTGAATCATATTTTAAATGTTTTTGCCTTAAAATTACTTTAATTCTTGGGATGGAAGTAGACTCAGGTTCAGTAGGTTGATGTGTCTATGGCCCAAGTCAAAACAGTCCCTTTATGGGACATCATAACAGTAAATCGTAACAGTAACTCATAACCCTTCAAGATTGTGCCCCCAAAGACAAGGGAAGTAGATAACTAGCTACACATTATGAATAATAGGCAACAACTAAGGGATAGCACACTTTTAAAAAGAAGCATATTTTCTATGAGTGATCAAAGGGCTTTGAAGAGAAACATATCTTATAGATTATGGTTTTACAGGGAGGGTCAGGTTCCTTTGCTTTAGAAATGCAAAATTGTGATATACTCATACTGTCCACAGGACGATTGTCCTCATGACTGGCCTTCAGCTTGCACAATAGTACATACAATGTGAGAGTTAATGCTTCAAAATGCCAAGTGTTACTAGCTGTACGAATTTGTACAATTGTACAAATGCCAAGGAGCTGACAAATCAATGTGGATGAGTGTGCTGTGAGAGAAAAGGAACTGAGTAATGAGTTGACTGCATTCGTGTTTCAGTTGAGTAAGAGTCAACAGCAGACATCTTGATTGATTTTAAGTCCTAGCACTTATTTATAACTTCCCAAACTATTAAAAGGAAAACCTTTATGTTGGACTGAGTGATGCAGTCTATGGTAATTTGTTACAATAGCAACTTAGATCAAAAGGAAGATAAATGATTTGTTAATTGAAGATAACTATTATCTCCAAGAAACAAAAATGTTACAAAAAAAGTTTACGTAGATATATGTTAAAAAATAAGTAATTTTACACTTTATACAAAAATTCATACTAAACTTAGTAGATTTTTAACATTTTAAAGCTTTTGGTTATATTTTTTCACTTACTTGAAGTAGAAATAAAAAAAATCCAAATGTTAACTTTATAGTACAATTTTAACTATGACCTTATATAATTTAATTTTTGAGCTTCTTGGTTTTATATCTGTACTCTCTTGCTGATATTAAGTTTAATACTATACAATTCCAGATGAAGGGTATTGTCTCATTGCCAAGATGTTATGACTTAAAGAGTCATATATAAAATCAACATGGCACCAAATATTTTACCAAGGTGACCACAAATACAAACTTACCTCCTATTCCCATACCCCACCTGCCAATCCTCATACCCTCAGTCAAGGGAAGCATGTCTGTAGCCACACACACACACACACACACACACACACACACACATACACACACACACACTCTTAATTTAACTATACATAATGATTGCCATAAATTCCCTCAAAAGGTTGCAGAAACAGATCGTTGCCTATTAAAATTCCATCTGCCATACTTAATTATGTTTCTTTTAACCAATAGTGCCAATCTATAAAATACACATGTACCTAAATTTACTTGTCAAACAGCTGTCATGGTACTATTACTTATAAATCATGTTTTTATTAAAATAACTTCCTATAACTAGCATTTAGATAACATAAATTTACTAACAGCACCAATCTGTTTTCTGCAAACTGAGTACACTTCTTTACTGCAATGTATTATCTTTTAATTTGGTGACTCAGAGCCACTCATGTCATTGGACTAAATTAAAGTATAGCATGGCCATGTTGCTTTACAGAGACAACCGCAGAGATCTTTTTCCTTGCTCTTCCCAGCTTCCAGCTCTTGTCTTGTGCTACATCTGCTCACGTTAGCAGTGTTACAAGGTTTGGAACCACCGTCTCTCTAACCAGATATAGGAAAGCCTTTCATTTTTGAGAAATCTCACAGTTTTCTTGGGCTATTGAGTAATGGAAAGAAATCTCCCCATGTCAGACTCTAAACCTACAATCACATCAGCAAAGTCTCTTTAGTCATGTAAGGTAACACATTCACAATTCCTGGAATTAGAGAGTAGTTATCTTCAAAAACCATTGTTCTGACAGCCATGAAGACACACACACACACACACACACACACACACTATACTCTACTACAGTACACACACACATACACACAAACATACCACATACACTACAACACACATACACACAAACATACCACATACACTACAACGCACATACACACCACACCACACACACACACACACACACACACGCACACATGCACACACACACACACACACACACACACACACACACACACACACATATTTGATCTCCACAGGGCACTGGACTAAGTAGAAATATAATGACCACAAAACAGCAGTTATCTTAACCCATACTTTAAAGGGCAGTTACAACAGTTACTTCATGTTACTTGAATGAATGAAAGAAATGCTTGGCATCAGGAGCAACTCTCCTTACAAGAGTTACTTGGACAGTTTCTTTACTGTGTGTAGCAGAAAAGTCATGGAGAAAAGGATTCTAAATTGCTTAGTCTTGGCTTGATCAACATAGAAACAGAAAAGGACCAAAGTGAAAGAGTGCAGAAGTGTTGCTGTAAACAAACCCAAATGCCCAGTTTCACTCAGTCACTCAGTTAAGAAAGAAATAGTGTATCCTTGGGATTCTCTAGACACTGGGCTAAAGTACACAGAAGAGATTGATGGGGGAGAGATGTCTTTACCTTCATCTTTGTACACTTTATTAGGGAAGATTTTTAAAAAAGTGTTTTCCAGAGCTGTGGATGTAGCTCAGTTGGTAGAATTCCCACCTGGCATAGTTGAAGTCCTGAATTCTACTCCCAGAAATAAATACAACTGGATAGAGTGGAGTATGCCTGAGTGTGGCATTTGGGATGGGATGTCTGGTGGATCAAGGTCATTATGAGGTACAGTAGAAATTTAGAATCAACCTGAGCTTCTTGAAATGCTATTTTTAAAGCATGATGTCTGAATGATGCAGATGGCTTATTCCAGGTGCAGCTTTCACACAGAGCTCTGAAAGAATAAGAATTCTCCAGGTTTGTCTCTATGTCTCTTGGTTACTCCTGGTTTTAAAGGAAAAAAACAACAACAACAAACAAAACAAAACATTGTGGTGATTTGCAATGTGTTAATAGATGATGGTTGGGAGATTCAGTGTCTTGAAAGCAACAAATCTATGCCAGATTCTTATTAGAAACTCAGATAAAATTCAGTAAGTTTGGCTAAAAGGCACAGAGCAACATTGAATGTTTGCCACAGGAAATTACTTGTAAATACAGTATTCATTGTCATCAAGGATTACTTTAGCCAAGACCATCACTGGGCCACAGAGTAGAGAAGGTGCTCTCAGTTCCATGGCGTGTCTGTACTTTGGATCTAACCTGTGGCATACCACCAATTAAAATGACTGAGCATGCTTCTGCGAGTACAGCTAATTACATCCTTAAATCATAGCCCTCTACTTTGCATTGGCACAAGACAGTGAAAGAGCCAAAGAAATGATTGGATCTTTTTTTTTTTTTTTTTTCATACACAGAACATCTCTGCAAATCAAAACTTTTTTTCAAAGCTTCACTTATAATTACATCAATCATTGTAGCCAAATCTATATACGTGCAATTACAATTTGATTAACAGCACTTTTTCCCCCCAGGTTAGGTAATTAAGTGGCATGACAGGATCATTTCCTTCACGTTGTTTTTGTTTAAAGATGTTGTGTTTCTTTTATTTTAAAACATTTGAATTCATTTTGCATGTCTGAGTATTTGAGTGATCTTCTACACATTGAGAAACAGAGCCTCATCTATAAGCCCTTCCCACGTTATCAACGGCAGGTTCCCCCAAGAACTGCATCCTAAGGTATTCACACCGAGAATTAAATTACTGCATGCGTTTTGGAAAGACGAAAGCTGATCAAATCCACATTAACGTCTTTTTTGTTTTGTGATCTATATTCTGTTTAAGCAGGGTCATCGGTGTGACCATGGCTTTTAATGTTTCACTGGAGTCTGGTGGGCTCACCATTTCAACTTTCCACACCCCTAGCTATATTCAGTTACCGGTAGTCTAGCTGGTGGAGGTAGCGGCCTCTGAGCCCTTCCTCTGGCCATGACTAACTGTTAACAAATCCAGCTTCAGCAGACCCAGTGAAGGTAATCGGAGAAACTGGGTTCATGTGAAAAGGGATTTGTAAGGAAGGGGGATTCTGACAGGGCTGGGGGGTGACAGGCAGGGGTCAAGTCAAGAGTATTCAGAATGCATTACACACAAGGACAATTTTACTTGAAAAAAAAAGACAAAAACAATGACAATTTCTGATTTGTTTCTATTGACTAAAATGTTGTGGCAAGATATCACTTCCCAAGTTAGGTTACAAAAAGACAGTACCTTGCATCATTGATGCCCATCTTTTTTCAAGTTGCAACTGTGAGAAGCTCTGTGAAAAGGTTCATATAGTAAACCATTTCTGTCTCTGACCAATGACAAGATCCAGGAAAGAAATCATGTCAGGTGTGGGAGCCCTGTAATGGATCCAGGCCTGCTGGTTTCTCCATGACAGCTCATGAGTCATGACAGACTAAGACTCGTCTAGATTACTCACACACAAAAATATGAGGTCATAAACATTTGATATTTAAGGACTATATTTTGAAAAATTTACTACACACTCAGAAATTGCTACAGTCAAGAATTAGTAGCCAGTAGTATTTTGCAGCTATTTAAATTTCAACATTAATTAGCTAGAGTATTCTCCCTTTCACATTAATGTTTTATTTCTTTGATTGACCTCCTGGTATTTTCATCTTTACCTGATCAATGCTATTCTTTCTAATTTTCAACTATTGCTTATATTTGAGCATCCTCTTCTTGCCACGCCACTCACATGCCGATCTTCCAGGATTGTTGTGTCTTCCCTCATTATGCTTACGGTAGCTCTAACTTTTAAAACCATAGTTGAAATTATCCTTTTTTTTTAATTTTTCAGTAGAAGCATCATTTCCATAATTAACATGTAACAGTGCTTCAACTAGTTATTAATATTCTTTATTTGTGTTATATACTTATGCTTAATTAATCTCTCTTAGTTCTAATAGTTTAGCTACTACTATCTTGGATATTCTGCTAGACAACCTTATAACTTGCTGACCAGGATGGATTTGTGTCCTTGTGTCCTGCAAATTTTACATCTGCTTTTTGCCTTATGTATATTTTAGACAGGAATCTTCAGCGTTTGCTTCTTTTTTTAAGTTACTTCTTTTATTTTTTTTTTGAGATTATAAATGTCTCAATGACCTGCTCTACCTGTATAATGCTACTTTTCCATGACTGACGCTTTGATGTTGGATAACAACTTGGTATGTGCTCTCTGGGGAAGCCGATCCCTCCTGTTCCCGGCATTCTTTGCTTGCCTCCAGTCCTTTGTGTAGGGTTGAGGCTTCTTGGCTTTCCTGTAATGATTACCTAGTCAATACCTCGAGAGAGTATAGGTGAGCAACAGAAAAGGTCAGTCTTCTCCGTTACTGACTGTAATAAAGCTCTATCTTAAAAATGAAGAGGAATGGGAATTCTGGCCACAAGCCATGTAGCTAAAACTTCCAAACATACTGACTACCATAACATACTAATCATATCTTACATGTCAGTGAGCTTGCAAAGCAAGGTCTAGTTCAAGACATCCATCTGTAGATAAGAGATCACACAATGACAGAATGATGCTCCAGGCCTGTAGCATCCACAGATAACTGAACAAGTTCCAACTTTTCTTGTTCTCCTTACTAAAACATGCACAAACATCTTGAGTGTTAAAGGCTCTATGCTTTCTTCCATTATCTGAACATTTCTTCCAGAAGTAAGAGCATAGTGTCTTCATAAGTATTTTAGACTCACAAGTTAATGACATCTGTCCAGTTTGAAATGTTTTCAAATGCAAGGAAGCTAGATTTTTACCTAAATAAATCAGAAAATATTAAATCATAATTATGTTTAGACTCTTAAAAAGCTGCTGGCCTAGCAAGTTGTCTGGTTTACCAGGAATAATTAATTGTACAGAAGCTGGTAGACCTGGTTGCTCCATACAGCTCATTCATAAATATCCTGCCGGTCTTAATACTAATATTAATGTATCTCTGTGAAGCTATCTGCAGCCTTCTCACTTCAAATAGTAATGTACCAGGTCCCATCCTAAACTCCAATTGTATGTTATACTGTACATTTACTAATTTAATTTTTATAGTTTGTGGGATGTGTGTGTATGTGTGTGCGTGTGTGTGTGTGTGTGTGTGTGTGTGTGTGTGTGTGTGTGAGAGAGAGAGAGAGAGAGAGAGAGAGAGAGAGAGAGAGAGAGAGGAAGAGGGAAGGAGAGATGGAGAGGAATGTATGGCTATGGTGTACATATGGAGGTCAGAGGACAATTTATAGGAGTTGGTACTTTCTTTCAAGTGTATAAATGAACAACAGAAATGGTCAGTCTTCTCCCTTGGTGATTATTTTATTATAATAAAACCATTTCTTAAAAATGAAGAGGAATGAATTCTGGCCACAAGCCATGTAGCTAAATCTTCCAAACATACTGACTACTCTAAACATACTAATTGTATCTTACATATCAGTGAGCTTGCAAAGCAAAGCCTAGTTCAAAACGTTTATCTATAGATAATAGATGATGGAATAGGGATAGAACTCCGATGGTAGGCTTAGCAGTAAGCAGCTTTACTTCCTGACCCATCTTGTCTTCATAATTTATACTTTCTCTTTATTCATAAGTATGCAAGAATCAAAATGGCATGGAATTTGTTCTAGTCTTAGCCCTTGACCACTGTGTGGCACATTACAAAAGACCCCTGGTAATATACTGGATGTGTGCATTAAATTAGTTGTGAAAATATGGAACAAATGACTAAAAAGGAAGGTGAACTCTTTTTTTTATTATTTTTATTAGATATTTTCTTTATTTACATGTAAATTTCTCCTTTCCCAGGTTCCCCTCCAAAAAACAAACAAACAAACAAAAACCACAAGAACAAACCCCTGTTGCCTCCCCCCTCCCCATGCCTGCCACCCCACCCTCTCTCACTTATTGGCACTGGCATTCCCCTACACTGGAGCACAAAACCTTCACAAGGCCGAGGTCCTTTCCTCCCATTGATGATCGAATTTGCAATCCTCTACTATACACATGCTGCCAGAACATTCAGTCCCACCATGTATAGTCCTTGGTTGGTAGTTTAGTCCCTGGGAGCTCTGAGGGTACTAGTTAGTTCATATTGTTGTTCGTCCTAAGGGGCTGCAAACCAGAAGGTGAACTCTTAACAAATGTGTATGGCCTTTGTAAAAAACAAAAATTTGAACAAATACATATGAAATCTGCTAATAAAAGTGGAAGCATGTCTGTTGTGTTTACAGCATATCATGTTACATATTTATCTAAGGACAATAATCGTTGTCTAAAGTAAAGTTGGATTTTGATAAAGGTTAAAAATAAATTGATATGAGTTATGCTTGTTTAATGTACTTTATGAAAAATTCTGTCTCCCTTTTAATAATGTCAATTTTTATGAGTCAGTGTGAGACAGGAGCTAAGAAATATTGAATTACTGGTTTTTACATTACAATAGTCATTTTTTAAACTTGGAGCAGTACATAGGGTGCAATATAATTTTAAAGGGGTAAAGAATAAGCAACTGTAGCAAACTACTAAATATTCAAACTAATTAAAATTTACTTGTCATAAAAAGCAATAAATTTTAATTTATGCAATAAAATTTCACATAATTGGTAAAATAGTTTTGCTCTAAGTAAGCCAATTCTGTCACACAGAAATTATATTAAATTTCTTGGGTTTGTTGAGAGAAATAGAAGAAATATCAATATTTCTTCATTTTAATTAAAAAATGACTAGGTTGGATTTTGCATTCTGTCATTTTTGGAACTCATTATTCATACTCCCCCAAAATTATTTTTAATTCCGCAGAAATATTTAGAAAGTGCTAATTTTAATTTCAGAGTACATGTCAGATAGTTAATTCAACCCTTGCCTATTACCTAAGTTTTCACACTTGAAATATAACTTCTGTGTTGAATCAGAACAAAAAAAAAATAACTTCAATTACAAAAAAAAAAATATTTTATAACCATACCAGTTAATAAATGGCTGCTTACTTTATGCCTGAATTTTAGCAGATTCCAAATCCATGCTTATTGCACACCAGAAGAGATGCCATGGGGTTGGGGGTGACAGGAAATGCTTCCTTGAGCAGACCCTGGAAGCCATGCTAATGTGAAGCCCAGGTACTGCTAATGTGGAGCTCTGCTGCACAGCGGGAGCCCAGGCACGCCTGTTGGTGTGGCAGCCTACAGTCGTGCACAAGTACTTACAGCCGCAGTGACATGGTGCTAAGCATGTTTTAAAACTAGTCCCAATTGAGCAGCATCTTATCCAACCAGAAACAATCCCACAATCCAGCTCTTTTTAAGTGATCATCCTTGTATCATAACAGATTAAAGCTGCAGCTACTTTGGATTATGTTTAATCTAACCTTTATCCATCCACATCTTCACCTGAAACTTACAAGGACCAAGAGTCAATTGCCGGGGCATAATTCACAATGACACTGATCTTCCCTTCCTCGCTCTAATTATCTGGATTAAGAATAACACTTTTGAGTAATTATTTTCACATTGGATAAACATTAAGCTTTCCTGGATTTATCTGAGCTTTTTCCTAACATGAAATAGATCCAGCCAGGCTTATAGGAACATAACTGACAGGAGGGACAGCTTAATCAAGACAACCCTAAACAACTAAAACAATAAGGAAATGTTGATTTCTCATTGTGTAGGAAACTCGGGATCGGGAAGTTAGCAGGTTTTGTGGCACTAAGCCCTCAACCTTCCATGGCCAATTGCAGAGCTTGAACGGTTTTTTTTTTTTTCCTTGCTTTATAATCATCCAGTAATCCTTAAATAACATTCAGTCTCTGAAGCACAGAGAGCAGCATGAAGTGCTTGTACTGCTGACATTAATTGGCAATGCTGATGCTACCTATGAGCACTAAGTATTTTGCTCTTTCTAACCAGTGTGGCGGCCTAAAAAAAAAGAAAGAGCACGTTGTATGAGAATCAGTGAGCTAAAATTATAATTATAGAGAACGAAACATTTGTTGTGTCACTTCTCGGTTCACTCTCGGGATCACTCTGCACTGTCTCTCCACGAGTGCACACAACGCCTAAAATTGCTATCACGAGCAAGCTAGAAAAATCTCCCAAGCTTGTCTTTGAAACCTCCCCAGATCATATACAATTACTCACTAAAATCACATCACAAAACCCAATTACACTTTGGCTTTGCAGATCCACAGATAACCTCTTAAAGAGCAAACTCCCTCACTGTGTCGACCTCTGACCCCCAAGCTCTTTCTCCAATCTGTAGCAGCAGCAGCAGCAGCAGCAGCAGCAGCAGCAGCGGGGCTGCACGACTCTCAGCACGTGAAGAGCCCAAATTTTGAAGTCAGAAAGACCTGCAGGACTTTTGAATGGTGCCTGGTATTTAAAATTAAGCTGAATATTGTTACTATTTTGTTCTTGGCCCTCAGCTATATATTATGTACAGCTGTGGAATTTACAATTAAGTATTTCAATGGAGAAATTTTCGGACAATATTTTTGCCTTTATTATCTAACTGGCTAGATGCAGGAAAACTGGGCTTTCAAAATCTAAATTCCTGATCATTTTGAATTTTAAATTTATATCAAATATAAATGTATATACCATTTAAATTTACACAAAATTAAAAATAATGCTAAAAAAGAAAAGCATTTCAAACACTTTTCAAATCAGCATTTACAGTGTATGGGAGAGCTGGGTGACTCTCAGAGCAGTAACCCTTACAACTCCATGATTCCTTGTCTGTGTCTGTTAATCTGCATGCAAATTAACCTTAGTCGTGTGATTCTCCTTAGAAGACTGTAGCAAACTACTAAATATTCAAACTAATTAAAATTTACTTGTCATAAAATATCGATAAATTTTAATTTATGTTAACTTCACTCTGGCTCCTTCATACATTCTAAAAGCAGACACAGAGCAGAGCGGGAAGTGAAGTGGTAGCAGTTGACGGAGAGGAATGTGAATTGTATATGTGAAACCAACTGTTAGGATGGCCCTTCCTCAGACCTGGGGTCATCATAGCTTTGCTGGTCAGCTAACCTGTCTATGACCTCGAATGTCCTCGCCTATCAGTAGTAATTGGTGAGTTCACAGCCCTTGTCAGAACCGTGCTGGCATTTCAAGGTCATTTGCTATAGCCTTCCAAACCTCTCCTCTGTGGGGTATGTCAGTGGCCATCAAATGCCTCTGAGGATGGTGCTGCAAAAGTAATAAGGCACATCTAGGGAAGAACACAGTCAAAATAGTGGCTTTGCTGTTGTCCTCTCAAATGAAGTGTCTAGATTTACATAGCAGAGGTGAACAAGGTAAAATTGTTTTACCACCTAAGTCCGCCGTCTTCAACAGGGTTCTAGCCTCTGTTATGACCACAGAGGTTCTACAATAGCCATTTTCACTCTTCCTAATGCATCAACCAAATCAACCCATTGATATAGTTCTCCATGTGGCCGTGACTCCCAACTATAAAGTTATTTTCATTGCTCCTTTCTAGCTGTAATTTTTCTACTGTTATAGATCATAATGTAAGTATTGGTGTTTTCTGATGGTGTTAGGTGACCCCTGTGAAAGGGTTCTTCAACCCCTAAATGGTGGTGACCCACAGACTGAAAACTACTGATCTAGACTGTGTCAGGCAAAGTATCTCTGAAATACAATGTCAGTAAGAACAAAGAAACAAAGTACTAAGAAATTTAAAAGTTTCCATGAAAACAATATGCTAGTGTACAAAGGGAAATAAAAGATATTACAAATATTAAATAATTTCAGTGACTATAATTGTGAGCAAGAACAGCATTTGAGTTCCTACTGGAGGAATATATAATTTTTAAACAAGAAACGAATGCCCTGGTATACTTTCTGTTTTTAATTGAGATTATATAATTAAATGATTTCCTCACTCTTTTTCCTTCCTCCAAACCCTCCCATGTACCCTCACCTTGCTTTGAAATTCATGACCTATTTTTCTTTAATTGTTTTAATCTGAAATCAGACATCCACCGTGCTTAGTACAGCTTCATGCAGGGGCTAGCCTATCAGGAGGAACAAGGGAATTAAAAAAAGATCAGGTACACCGATACAGACATGTACAGAAGAGCTGGGGTACGCCGATGCAGACACGTATAGAAGAACTGGGGTTTGGGTGGGATGTCCTCACTGTAACGGAGAGCACCAGCCTCAGCCTAGAACTTCAGCACATTGATTTTACACATACGAATAACAGAGATGAGTTTATTGTAGAAAGCTGGTATGGAGATTATTTTATGATAAACAGTTGAGCTAGGTTTAGCTAATGATAGGCAGGTTTAGCTAATCTTGGTACACCTCTGTAGGGAAGGTGGCTCATGTTGTAATCATCTCTGAAGAAGAAAATGTGGCAGATGCATCTATATACCTTGGGGACATTCACATAGACTGGAGGAAGGCTTTGCCATCTGTCTGGGCCTCATCATGGGAAGCCTGTGCTATTGCCATGGGTCTGAGGCACCAGGTCCATTTCAACAACACACATCACTTAGGACTTCACCCACTCCCTACAGGCTTACTCAGGCTTCCCTCGGATCCGCATACATACCACTTTCATTTTAAAGTTCTTTCCTTAAAGTTAGTACACATGAATATTTATTTATCCATGAGACTGAGTAGCTGTTTGTTTTATAAGATTGGGAGATATGTTGTTCTTGCTTTAGCTGCCACTTTGAAAAGCTAGTCAAGGGAATGAATGTCCGAACATACAAAATAATAACATGGGTTTAAGTAAGCCATAATTCACCCTAATTACTCAGACACAAATTACCAATTCTATGACATGCAGTTATTACAGATTCAGTAGTACTCTATGCCCCACATGTAGTAGTGAAAGAACTGAATTTTAAAAAAAATTTTTAGATTTCTAAACATCTATGAAGAGAAAAGAAAAACATAGGGAAGTATACACATATAATTTTTTTAAATATGAAAAATCCCAAATATTAGCATGTATGAAAACATTCTGACATTGAAAACGTAATATAAAAGGAAAAATTTCAAGAAAAATATAAATGAAGTGTTTGGTGTATGGAGGTGTGAACTCTGCACAGTTGACTGTGCTTTGTAAACGTTTACATTATCCCAAGGCAAGTCAGACTTATGCACTTCCTGCACACTGCGTAATTCTACCCAGAGTTGTGTAAGCTTCATTCTTCATACAGATGCTGTGTAAGTGGCAGAAGGTATGTGTTTCTGACAATCTCGACAATTTCTTCTCGGCAGTTCTTAAAGAAAGGGCAAGGCTACATGACAGCCCCAGATGGTCTGTAAGCGAAGAGCAGAAAAAGTTCCATAATTGATTTGCTGTTTGTTGAGATACCCTAAATGTTCAACATCAACTTTTACCTAATCCATCCATTCCACCTTTGTTATTGTTTTACCCTTAAAGAAATGAGAGAAAGAAAGAAAGAAAGAAAGAAAGAAAGAAAGAAAGAAAGAAAGA
>JADRCD010157882.1:0-35701 GCA_019843815.1 Montemys delectorum | reverse complement strand
TAATAATAATAATAATAATAATAATAATAATAATAATAAATCTTACAGAGCTTCCATCCAAGAATCAAATAATCAACTCTTCAGAAATGGAAATTTATATATACAATGGTTTTACACGATGGAGAATTCTCCAAGGTGAGTAGATACTGTTGACTAAAGATGATCCCCTCAGTACAACTGAGAACCTTCATTCATGGGAACCAATATCTTACTTATTACCTTCTTCATAGAAATCCTGCCTATTGGACTCTTACCTTCTTCCAGGGCTGTGTATAATTCCTCCAGTATTATACAAGAAGATATCAATTAACACATGTAGGAGAACTGTTCTTTGGGTATATGGTAAAGGGTAGACTTCCATGCCTATTACTACTAATTCAGTTAGCAAATATTTTTGGATACTTTTTCATGTTTCAGGCACTCTTACATACTCTGGTAATACAGTATAGGTAATACAGAAATGTAAGCACTATTTCACAGGTAGTAATAATTATAGTTTAACCCTACAGTGTTGAAATAGAAGTTAGAGTAAAGGACTATGGAAGATCTTCCTGAAACATGGCAGAAGAAAGGATACATTCTTTCTGGAAAGACAAGAAATGGAAACTATAGAGCATAAGACATTTAAGCTAAATTTCAAAGGATAAAACCACATATTAGTCAGAACAGAGCAAAAGTAACACAAGACACAGTGGGCAGTATTTCCAAACCTTGATGGAATGATCATACTTGGGGAAGTTGAAATTGTCTAACTTAAAAAAGGCTATATGAAAATAGACTAAGAAAGATCTCTATTTTGAGTTATCTTTGGGATATAGAATAGTTATAAAATTATTTAAGAATGAGTTCATCATTAAAAGGATTTTCCCAGGGGGATTATTCTAGTACTTGTAGGACAGCTAGTATATTACTCAAGTGACACAAGAGAGGCCAGAGAGATGAGTATGTGGTCATGGGCTTGCTAATCATCTAAGTGACCAGAATTTGCCTTTCTTACCGAATACACATCATATCCAGTGTCCTACAACATCTAAAATTCCAGGTTCAGGTGACATAGTACCATCTTTTATCAAGTATATACATGTATGAACACATGATTGCATATATCTGCATGCACATACATACGTGCACACATAAACAACGACTGACACACAGAGATAGAAATAAGATGGATTTCTGAATATATGAGACATATCTGATCTCCTTGGAAATAAAAAAAAAGGGGGGAATTGATAGATATGTGCTCAAACCAAGATTAGAGATGCATTTAAAGGCACATCATTAATAAGTGTGGCCATTGGAGTCTTGTGACAAGGGGCAACTATGTAAAGTAATATGTAAGCCACTGGAAGAAAGTCAGAGCAGAGTTAAATACAGAACTGCATTTGTCTGTGTCTTCCAACCCCATATCTACTCTCACATATTTCTTCACCTGTTGTTTTCTAGATTGATGCTCTGTATATATTCAATGTATTTGCTTACTCCCTGTTCTCTACGATTGTCCAAGAAAAGTATCAATGAAACAATAGGAAGAAGGACATCACCTAGACCAGGGTAACTGTTTTCCTTGTGTGGCCACTTTGAGCTTATAAGATCATGGAAGCACCAACATTATGGAGTGATTTCTTATGATTCTGTTGGGTAGGGATGGGTCTTCATTCACATCCTTGACTCTAGGTGTGTCTTCTCATGATTCCCAAAACACAAACCATCCACTTGGTGGATTACAGCACATTCTATCTTTTTTTAATATTTTACTTTCTTTTTCTTTTTTTCTTTTTTTATTGATTTAAATTTTATTGCATTATGATGAGAAAAGATACATGATTTCTGAATTTGTTAACATTTAAAAACATATTTTAAGTAAAAAGAATTAAATCACATTCTTGTTTCCCTTTGTACTCCAACTCCTCCCAGAGACGCCCCTTCAATACCTACAATATCTTTTTGTCATATTCTTTAAAATATATAAAATATAACAATTAAAATGAGTATTATAAAAGTTGTTTGATATAAAACAACAATCAATTTAACAGTCTTATGTAGATGCTTGTCTACAGCAATACTGATAATACATACGTTTTTCTCAATATAAATTTTAAATAAGTCCAAACATATTAATTGTATATTTCAAAATAATACATCACTACTAGTATTTTCTTAAATGAACATAAATATATAAAGTCTTTTGTTTGTTTGTTTTGTATTTAGTAGAGTTTAAAATTTTGGATCTTACTGTGGTACAAGCCCAAAATAAGAACAATTTTTAGACATTGGATTTCATTGTGATAAGGCTGTACTTCAATGATCCCACACATCACTAAAGGATTTTACCTCCATTGTAGCTAAGCTTAGAGTTAACAGTTCTGCTGCGCCAAAGAATGAATTGTAGGCACAATTTTTGGATACAGACTTCCTGCTATGGTCAAAGCTATTGGACTTGAGTGAGTGGCTTTTTTCTCAGCCCACAGAGAACAGGTTACATTCATTTAATAAATGGTGTGTGTGTTAAGATGGTCTATCCATAAAGTCATTTACCAACTGTTTCAATGAACAATGGTTCTGCTTGTAGGGTGGAACAGACATTAGGTGAGCAAAAGAATCTGGTTCATTGGCTGTGATAATTTGGAAAAGAATTCATCTCAGAGAAAGATTAATTTATAAAGTCCTCTTCTTCAAATTTAATACAATAGTTACAAACATCAAACAAAGCATTCAGTCTCACTCTTTGTTGTTCTCTTAAAGCCACCTCCCATATTAATTATTTACATCTCTTTTGGTTGTATAAGTACTTTTGAAATATGTAAGCTGTTCTGAAAACCATAGTATAGTGTAAAAACATCAAATAAACAATACTACTAATAGAGAGGCTGAGATAAGAGAAGCATGATTTCAAGACCATTATGTGGTACACAGCAAGACACTGTCACATACCAACAAGCTGAAAGTATATATGGATTGTATAATATTGGACCTATTTCTCCAATTACCAACTTAGATAAATCATTGAATGACAGCCAACAAATTTCTAATTACTTATATTTTTGAATTTCAATTGATTAGAATATGTTGGTAGTATTAATTTTCATATTAAGGTATTAAAAAAGTAATTGCTACTTCCTGTTGTTTTTGTTGTAAGAGGTAGAATTAGGTTTGTGTGGGTTTGTTGAAAGATTACTTTCTTGCTTCTTCTAGGGTGTAGTTTTGCTCCTTATGTTGGTGTTTTCAATCTATTATCCTTTGTAGGGCTGGATTTGTGGAAAGATATTGTGTAAATTTCGTTTTATCATGGACTATCTTGTTTTCTCCATCTATAGTAATTGAAAGTTTTGCTGGATATATAGCCTGGGCTGGCATTTGTGTTCTCATAGGATCTGTATGACATCTGCCCAGGAACTTCTAGCTTTCATAGTTTCTGGTGAGAAGTCTAGTGTAATTCTGATAGGCCTGCCTTTATATGTTACTTGACCTTTTTCCTTTAGTGCTTTTAAAATTCTTTCTTTGTTTAGTGTATTTGGTGTTCTGATTATGTGACTGGAGAAATTTCTTTTCTGGTCCAGTGTATTTGGAGTTTTGTAGGCTTCTTGTATATTCATGGACATCTCTTTCTTTAGTTTAGGGAAGTTTTCTTCTATAATTATGTTGAAGATATTTACTGGCCCATTACATTGGGAGTCTTCACTCTCTTCTATACCTGTTATCCTTAGCTTTGGTCTTCTCATTGTGGATTTTCTAAATGTTTTCAGTTAGAACCTTTTTGCTTTTTGCATTTTCTTTGACTATTGTGTCAACGTTTTCTATGGTATCTTCTGCCCCTGAGATTCTCTCTTCTATCTCTTGTATTCTGTTGGTGATGCTTGCATCTATTACTCCTGATTTCTTTCCAAGGTTTTCTATCTCCAGGGTTGTCTGTTTTTCTGATTTCTTTATTGTTTCTATTTCCATTTTTAGATTCTGGATGGTTTTGTTCATTTCCTTCACCTGTTTGATTGTGTTTTCCTGTAGTTCTTTAAGGGATTTTTGTGTTTCCTCTTTAAGGGCTTCTAGCTGTTTACCTGTGTTCTCCTCTATTTCTTTGATGGAGTAATTTATGTCTTTCTTAAAGTCCTGTACCATGATCATGAGAAGTGATTTTAGATCTGAATCTTTTCTGGTGTGATGGTTTGTCCAGGACTTGGTATGGTGGGAGAATTGGGTTCTGATGATGCCAAGTAACCTTGGTTTGTGTTGTTTATTTTCTTATGCTTGCCCCGCCTCAATCTGGTTATCTCTAGTGCTACCTGCCCTTAGTAAATCTAACTGGATCCTGTCCTTCCTGTGATCCTGGTTCTGTCAGAATTCCTCAGAGTCAAGCTATCTCTGTGATCCTGTGATACTGGGATACTGGGATCCTGGGCTTGTTAGAGAACCTGGGAGTGGAGCTTTCTCTGGGTGTTATGGGATTGGCTGTGGAGTTTGCACCCAAGATCTGCTCAGGACACTGGCCCAGACAGACCAGAAGGAATCAGAGCCACTGGGCTGGTGGAGTTCCTGTGTGCCTGGGTCCTGCTGGTCCCAGCAGCTCCCAGTGTTGAGACTGATGTGTCTTCCTCAGCTCAACTCCTCTGATCCTGGGTGTATCAGAGTATCTGGGAGGGGAGCCACCTCTGGATGCTGTGAGACTGGCTGCAAAATTTAGCACCATCTATTGTATATATAATCTTAGTAATTAAAATTCACTAGACTATTTTATCCTGAAATTTCTCCGTTTCTTTCTGAGATCTACAAAAAATATAACTCAAGTTTGAGTTATGGGGGCACATACATGAATACAGGCCACATTTTCAAGATGTTTATCTGTAAAAAGTAACCAAAGGAAACAATTGGAAGTTGAAAACAGTTGGGCATGCAAAGAATAGATTGAGTATAGCAAAATATGATCATTTCCATAGAGATGAGGAGGTCCTCTGATCTTGAAATACTGATTATAGCAAAGCAAAGGCAGCATCTGCTTATTAGGTTTTTCACAAAGCCTATGTTTTGAAAAATCCAAGTCTATCATTCTGTCCAACTTTATTAGCTGTGCATGGAAATGGAGGTAAGATTCCAAACACTGATTTTCAATTCAGCATCCTAGGAGTGTGTGAGGCATTGCCACCTCTAACTTCTAAACTGAATAATGAAAGTCACTGGATGTGTTGGTTTAGAATTATTATGAGACTGGCAAATGATTCTAGTGGATTATCCATTTAACACATCCTAGAAGAAACAGGTGTAATTACACTACCCAAATGAGTCACTCAATGGAAAGGAACATGAGAATGAAAAGCAGCAGACATGACAGATGTAAGCAAACACAATTCTTTAGTTATATGTTGCAGGATTTACCATACCTCTGAGAAAGTTTCTACTGTGTAGCAATTTCCACTAAGCTGAAACATTCCAATCTTGAGGGAAGCTCATCAAGTTTTAAGAAGTTCTAAAAGGAGACTAAGACTCAAAAAAGTCAACAACTCAAATGTCTCAGGAACTCCTTGAAACTTATCAGATGCACAGGGGCCCTTCAAAGGTTATAAAAGAAATAAGCAATAAAGGTTGATATGCATGACTTCTCCAACTATTGATCTGGTAGTAAACTGTCTGGGCTTCCAGTTTTCATAAAATATTACCCACTCTGTGAAGGATTTTCAGGGATG
The DNA here is from genome assembly GCA_019843815.1 of Montemys delectorum. Classification (NCBI taxonomy): domain Eukaryota; kingdom Metazoa; phylum Chordata; class Mammalia; order Rodentia; family Muridae; genus Montemys; species Montemys delectorum. Next base: position 30,026 of record JADRCD010157882.1, on the reverse strand, counting down.
CAGCTGTCTTTCACTTATCCATGCTCTTGTAAGGAACCACTCAGTTATTATTCAATAAAATGATAGATGGAATTATTTCTCTAGCTTGTCAACATTTTATGTGTGTTAATAAGCTCGCATAGTAATGTGGCAACACATTAGGAAGCCATGATGAACAATACATTGTATCATCCTTCTTCAAATTTAGTCTTTTTTTTAAGTGCTTGCTTTTTCCTCCACATTAGAAGCTGTAAAGGCTATTTTTGTTAACAGAATGTGTTACAACCATTAGATTCCTTTATTTATCTGACGAATGGTGAAAATAGTACCCACTATGAATTCAGGCAGAGAAAGAGCTCACTGTGTAGAAAGATACTTGTAAATGACTTCTCCCTGCAACAAATCCATTAAAAAATTGGTTTAGGTTTAGGAATTCATGCCCTAAGTTCTTGTATAAAACTGATCAAGGTCTTATGATCATTTTTGGTTATGGATTTGGCTCAGTTAACTTTATAGACTGTGAAAATTTGCAATACCTTAAACACATACTCTCTCTCTCTCTCTCTCTCTCTCTCTCTCTCTCTCTCACGCACGCACGCGCGCGTGCGCACACACACACACACACACACACACACACACACACACACACACACGTACCTCCTTTATTTACCACAAAATGCTAGGTGGTCAGAAGAGTAAAAGACAGAATATGACTAGCCTTTAGAGTCTACTGTATTTTTTGCTGATATTTTTTTTCTAAAATTGTCCAAATAACTGTAGTATACAGTGAAATAACTATGGTAGAGTTAGAAAGGTATTAACAGGATAGTTACAAAATATATATGAATTTAGAATATGAATAACTTATCTCCCAACTCTTTTAAAATGAAAAAACAAAAACAAAATAAAACTAAATGAGCAGGCCAGAATAGAGAAAGATTATAATCAATTACCTTAGTACTCCTCAGGTTTTTGATGGTATAGTCTAAGTCCAGGGGAAAAAACAATCTAAATTAAAACGATGTTTTATTAGACCACATACCTAAGGGCCTCCATTATACTCATGTCTTTTAGCTTTTTATCTACACTTTACCCACAGAAGACTGGGTCTGTCACCCATCAGTCAAGGATGCCGAAAGGAACTCATGGGGCTTTACCTTTTAGAGCTGAACTATTGGTTATTGAAAGATTCTAGGAGAGCATCAACAACTGGCTTTAATTGCATGTATACTACTGACCTTGCCAGACTACCACAGATAGCTGGTCACACGGAGAGCCCTGTTTAATTCCAGTGGGTTACAAACAAAATGAACAGACATGAACACAAGAGATATATTTGCAGGGAGCAAGATACACAGTGGTCATAGAGATGTGGGTGTAAAAGTATTCTGTACACGAGGCCACTAGAGAAGGTAGTATGTCAACAGAACAGACAGGAAGTTTTAGTAAAAGTGCCTAATTTGGTCAAAAGCCTTCACTCTTTAAAAATTTTCACATTACATATACATTGTACACTGCGTTGTACTACATAAGAACATTTTCATATAAATAGAGCATGTATAAACTGAGCATAGCTCTTCCATTCACACCTACTTCCTATTACTCCCCCAGTCAGTCCCTTCTGATCCCCTCTACTTTCATGTCATGTATATACACAGACTATATCTACGTAGAGAAAGGACATGATATTTAACATTTTAAGAAAAGCTTGACTCAATATGAATATCCCTCACTGTAAACATAAATATATTTTTAAAATGGTCTTATTTTATTCATTAATCCATGAGTTTTTTCAGTGTTAGTATATATTTTCTGTGTGTAGAATGAAGGTGAGGCCAGAAGAGGGCATTGAGTCCTGTGAAACTGGAGTTTAAGTAGGCAATTGTGAGTCACCCAAAATAGGTGTTGGGAACTTAAATCAAATTGTAGTAATTTCATAGGGAGTTGCTGACCTACTCTATCCCATTTAGATCCTAAGTACATGAAACAGAGACATCAGATTTTATTAACAAGATGCTAGCATTATGCTGGGCAGGTTCTGAGCTATTCTAAACCAACTGGTTTACTAACAATTAGATAAATTCCCTTTTACTTGGCAACTGAGCCTTGCTTTGTTTCATGTGTGTCCTCAACAAGCTTATCTTGGCCACATGCTCATGGTCAATCCTCACAGGCCATCCTGTCTCATGGTAACTTCGTTTTTCCTTTTCTTTGTACTTCCTTATCCTCGTGCGTCCTACCTGAGATCTCCTTATTTGCTCCAAAGTTTTACCTTCTGCTCACCCCTTCCCAGTCACAGGCTTTAGCTTTTTATTTACCAGTCAGGAATTATTGGGGAGTATTCTTTACAGCACTTTGGTCAAAACAATACAATGTCTAGACTGCAATCTGATCTTGAGGTACGGAACTCAGCATCTGAATATACAATATGCAAGACCAAACCAAACAAACTTAAGGCCCTGAGAAGGGCAGTGAGTATACTTAAAAGAACCCTCTATTCCCATTCATAACTACAATTTTTATGGCTAAAATCTGTTGTACATACACATATTTTTCATCTTTAAAACTGTCTACCGTTTTATATATCAAGTAGAAGACATATCTGGATTTCAGAATGTTAAAACATATACATGACTTTTATCCTTTCCTGCTTTGCATCATCGAAGTTGATTCCATAAATTAGCTGTTATGAACAATGTAGCAGTAAATAACTGGGTACAAATACACTTGTAATATGTTTACTTGAAGACTTTTGGGTAACTACTCTGCAGTTATATAGCTGGGTCATAAGCAATATCCACTTAAGAGTTTTATACCAGTTTTTATTGTGGCTGGAAATGTTTTCATTCTTATTCCTACCAACAATGTTATGCATCCCCTAAGACGTTTTCTCTTGATTCTATCATCTAGTATGTAGACTATCTGAGATTTTAAGATTTCTTAAGACACCTTTTGCTTACTACAACTACTATGGGTAGAGATTATACAATCTATAACTAGTAACCATAAATGGTAAAGTGAGTTTTTCTAAGAATGATTGTGGGAGATAAATCAGAGATGGAAGTTGGAATTATTCCTTTGACCCTACTTGGGTTTAAAATAAAACATGGTGGTTGATTTGGTCATAGAAAGCAAAACACTGATATTTAGTCTGAGATACTCTATGATGAAAGACTTATTGAATTATTGACTTTGGGGAAGATGTAGCTACTAAAGGTCAAAGGAGCTTTGGGGTAGGGCGTTGTATAGGATGTTATAAAGGCTATAGTGACAGAAAAATGAACTGTAGCTTCCAATTGTGGTGGAAAGCGTAAAAGAAAAAAAAAGGTTTTTTTCTTTATCTGATAGTTCAGATTCAGGTCTTACATAAAGACCCAGTTTGTCCAACAATGCTGAGAATCTTACATAGCCTATGAACATACTTATGAGACTCTGTATTTTGAATTTCAGCCATTTTATGGGCTGGCGATTTACAGTATGAGTCTCTGTTGTGATGTTTGGCTGTGTGATGAAATGGAATTCATCATCAACAACATGGCCACAAAAGTGATGGATGCTCAGTATGGTGTGTTGCTAAACTCTACTATTGTAGGTTAAGTGAAATAAATGAAATTTTGAGTTGTGGTATTATCATAGCTTATTGGATACAAATGGGTCCTAAGTGAGGAAGCAACTTTTTGTCTAACAGTTGAAGACTTAGCAGCCACTCCATCCCTCAGTTTATGAGCTGCAATATTTTAAGATGTTAGAATATTTTTGCTAAAGATTATCTATTTCTTCTACATCTCTACCATTTGCATTATTATAAACATATCCTTTTGTTTACAAAGAAACAAACAAGTGAAAAAACAGAAATTAATTTAAATTCAGAGGGAGAGATTTTTGCTTATCAATATTGTCAAATGCCTGGGATTAAGCATACTGAAAACTAAATATAAGACTGATTTAAGTGACAATAAAATATACAAGGATTAAAAATTTGAAGCTTGGGGTCCAAGAGCACAGACTGTTTTTGCAGAGTACCTGGGTTTCATTCCCAGCACCCACATAGCAGCACAAAACTATATGTAACTTCAGTCCCAGGGGATACAACACTGTCTTCTGACATCTGAAAGCATCAAGCACACATGTGATACATAGACAAATGAGCATAATACACTTATTGACATAATAATTTTTAAAGAAACGTTTTACTGTAGCTTCTATAATTTATGGTCCTTCCCAATGCCTGGCTACTCCATGCTCCTGTTGTGTAAACTAAATCATTTAGATCAATGCTTCCTGCCACTCCTTTACAAAATACAAAAGTAATATAATTTCATTTGTTTAATAGAGTTTCTCTCAAGGCTGTCTACTGAACTTACCCACCCCCATTATCCTCTCCATAATGACTATTTTCTCTTCCTTTTACTTAAATCTCTATCCCTTAATCAATATCCTCCCAAGGATTTAAGGAAAAGCCAATCGTTCCCTTTAAGGTTATCTTTCATTATTAATGTTCTTCTATCTCAAGGCATAAGTATAACTTCCAAAGTCAAAGGGCTGTCTGTCCTCACAAAGCTCATTCCTGTAGAATAAGCAGGTGTCTGCTCTTTTCCTGAATCAACCAACCCACCTGCCATTATCTTTTCTAGCTATGGTAAACAACATAAAAGGTATTGAAATTCCTATTGTACAAATGTGATTATAGATGAGAACATGGTCATCATTTTTCCTGAAAATAGGTGACTCTTGCTGAAATGGACATACAATTTCCTTTGAATGAATAGATAAATAATGGTACAGAGAGATACTCAGAAACAAAGAACAAACAAAAGCACTGGAAGATTAGAGACCAGGAAGCTCTGGTAAGAGATTCACAGATTTATTTCTTAAATTTGTATAGAACATAAGGCAATCCGTGCTCTGAATGGATGCTCCGCAGGGCTATCAAGTCTCTTAGCAGTCACAGGAGCCACACAACCGTATACCACCTATGTTGTTATTGTTTAGCCTCTTCTCCTTATCACTTCACATTAGAAAAAATGGACTTCACAGAGAGGAAGACACAGCATGAAGCCAAAAGCATGATGTCTCACTAGGCTGAACCTACTGAGTACTGTGTCTGCCATCAATAGAAACAACACCCACAAAAGACTCAAACCCAAGGGCTCTAACTGATAACTCATAGCAGGTCAGTTATGGGAAATTCCCCTAATCCCTACAGAAAAATGTTTTATTCTCATTGGATAAGAGATTAATCTATTTGCTATAAAATAATGCAAATTTTGCTTCCCTTCTCTATACACTGGTTCCCTATGGAGCTGCCAGATGTCCTATTCACTATGTAGTATCCTGCATTACTCATTTTGGCCAATGAACCATTTTATAAATGACATAGGATATGTGGATGTATTCTTCTTGGGATCTGAAGAACAGAGCTAGGAGTATGTGAATTACAAACAAAACATCAGTGTCTAAATCCTGTATTCAAAAGTCTGAGGCAGGAGAGTCATGTGTTGGAGAATACCCTGGGCTACATAAATAGACCTTGTCAAAAAAAGTTGGAGCTACACTGTGATGGAGTGGAGGAGTTGAAACAACATAATTTAAGTGAGATGCCTGTCACTGATTTCTAACTTCCTAAGCCTTTGGACATCAACAAACTACAAATTTCCATGCACCTGAGTTGCTTTTCATATAAACCAAATAAATAATAAATTATTTTGGGAAATGTTATAATAACATATGCCAATTTAAAAATTAAAATTTTATAAGGTTAAGAACTTTATCTCCAAACCCACTAACCCTGCAGACACACTGAAGCTATTAAGAGATCTCAGACATGGGAGTCAAGAGAAAACTGATCACTTGTTATTGTTGTGTAAATCATGGAGGCATTTGAATTTATCTTTGAGGTTTAAGTAACATTACTTTTGAAGATAACATATATGTTCTCACAGTCCTTACATTAGTGTTTACTTTGTCTTTTTAAGATTTACATAATAAGTGGATATTAGTCAAAAAAGAATGTATAGAATACTCAAGATACAATCCACAGAACTCAAAAAGTTTAACAAGCTGAAATGCCCAAGTGAGTACACCTCAGTTCCACTTGGGAGAGAGAAGAAAGCAATCACAAGTGGGGAGGGAGGGAGGGACCTGGAAGGGAAAGTGGACAGGGTTGGGAGGAGGAGGGAGTAGTGGGGAGAGGGAAACCTGATCTGGTATAGGGTGAGGAAAAAGAACTGAAGCCCTGAGGGCCAGCAGAAAGAATGGAAACAGGCCACCTCAGGAAATAGGAGGTTTGGGGGGACCCTCCACAATGCACCAGAAACTTGGGAGGTAAGAGACTCTCAGGAATCAAAGGGAGGAACCTTAGATGAAATGCCTGACAGTAGAGAGAGGGAACTGATAAAGCCCATCTCCAGCAGGAAGACAGGGCAACAAATGAGGGATAGAGTTGTCATCCCACAGTCACATCTCTGATCCATAATGGTTCCTGTCTAAAAGAATTACAGGGATGGAAATGGAGAGTAGCCTGAGGGAAAGAAAGTCCATGGACAGGTCCAAAGTGGGATCCAGCTCAAGGGGAGGTCACAAGGCCTGACATTATTACTGAGGCTATGGAGCGCTCACAAAAAAGGAACCAATCATGACTTCCAAAAGACCAAACAAGCAGCTGAAAGAGTCAGATGTAGATATTTGCACCCAACCAATGGACAGAGGCAGCTGACCCCTGTTGTTGAATTAAGGAAGGCTGAAAGAAGCTGAGGAGAAGGGCGATCCTGTAGGAGGAGCAGTAGTCTCAATTAATCTGGACCCCTGAGATCTCTCAAACACCGGACCACCAAACAGATAGCATATACCAGCTGATATGAGGCCCCCAACACACACACAGTACAGGACTTCTGGATCGGTGTTCATTCACAGATGATGCACCTAACCCTCAAGAGACTGGAGGCCCCAGGGAGTTTAGAGGTCAGGTGAGGTGGGGGATTGGGGCATCCACGTGGAGATAGGGGTATGGGGAGGAGGTGTGGAATGTGGAGCAGTGGAAGTTTGGATGAGGGGAGGACAGGGAATGGAATATAGAGTGTAAAGAATAATTTAATTTAATTAAAGAAAAGAAAAAATATTTACATAAATTGTTTAGCTTAATCATTGGATGCATCTGAGTCTGTAAAGATGTTGTTGATAGAGAATTTACTGATGAACTAGAAGCCCTTTGCTTACCTCTCAGGGAAATTTGTTTTCCCTCTTCCTAAACAATGGGGGAGTGAGAGAGATTTCCCCAAAATAGTCACTGACTGCTGGGTTTGTGTTTTCAGTACTTCTTATGGCCTATCTACCCATCACTTGGTTCATCTTTTACAGGCCTTACTCACTGGGTGACATTAGCATACAGCAACTTCACAGAGTCTTGTTTCTTGTCATATGCCCTGATCCCACAGGAGTTTTAGTCTTTCAGCACTATGGATCACCTCTGGCTCTATACCTCTCAAAGTGACCTAATGGCTAAATCTTTACATCAGATATTTGATTCTTCAAACACACAAAACTATGCATACTTTTAATTTAGCAACTTTCTATCTTATTGGGTTTTAAAGATCTGTTTAGAAACTTGGAGAATGAGAATTAATTAATTTTGTTCCTTCTGTTTAATTTTGTGTTCTCTTTCCTGAGATGGTAAGTTGGAAAACTCTTTAAAACTTAAATGGGGAAGATGCCAAAAATTAAGAATAAGTGACTAGAAAATGCACACATACACTGATATCTATAAATTCTCTATTATACACTGGCTGAAGTAGAAAGCAGGATGCCAAAACATGGATACATAAATAGAAATACATATTCATAAGCACCAGGTATCTATGTGCAGTAACCAGAAATATCCTTTTCAAGAAGACTACATTTAAATGTTTCTGGCATCTTCTATATATATATAGAAAGCACATATTCTCAAAATAACCATTTTTGTTTTTGAATAGCCATAAGAATAGCTGTATCATCATTCAATATAGAACAAATATTTTATTCATTCTTCATGGAGAGGACTCCACACAGTGGATTAAAGCCAAATATGAATCTTTCAAGCAGGAATACTAAGTGTTCTTTTTATACATATAAAGAACTTCTGTATGATGAAAGGTGAACTCTTGTGTATAGGGAGGCCATTTGATTCCTTTCGTGGGTGTTAGAAACCAAGTGTTTCATCTCTCCTATGGAGGCAATTTGACAGCAGAACAGGAACCTCAGTATAAAGGTGAGGCCCTGTGAGCTTGGCTATTAACTGTGGGAAGCCTTGCTGTTAATATAGGAACACCAGAGAACACTTTGTCACTTACCTCATAAGAAATGAACACTGTACAGGAAGCTGGGAGAAAATATAGGTTTGGGAAGAACCAGTTGCTGAAAGTAATGAAGGGCTACACAAACAGACCTTGCTGAGCTTCTGCAACAACAGTGTAACAGGTTTAAAGAGGGTGCAGGTCCATCTAACACAACATTTGGCCCAGTGATCAAAAGGCTATGTCCTCCCCTAACATCATTCACATTGTATAAATAGTGTTTTCTTGGGCTGGGTCTTGTCCTTAGAGAATCAGTTTTACAAGCAGCATTTGGCTTCACATTAAAGGCGTAGAGAAACTGTGTTTCTGGGTAGACCTACAGACTACATCGATCTGTTACCATCTATTTTATACAGACTGATAACTTATTTCTAGGAGTGGAAAGGATGTTGCCCTGTCAATGTATCAGGATGAACTGATACTGTGAAGTTGTGTGGGCATGCTAAAATCATATCAGGGAAACCAGGCCCCAAAATATATTGGACATATCAATCCAAGAAAATGTTATGACTCCTTTACCTGGACTCCATAAAATGGTGAACACCTAAATCTGTGATGGCAATGACCCTATATTTGACACACCTGTCATTTGAAATTGTGTGTGTGTGTGTGTGTGTGTGTGTGTGTGTGTGTGTGTGTCTGTGTGTTTGAAATACTAACAAGAAGAGAAGTTCCTATCATCTCTGGTGCTACAAAGCCAGTTGAGTGCCACCTTCTGGTCCAATGACTCACCAATAAGGACCTGGTCCCTTGGCTCATCAGTTAGGACCTGGTCAACTGGCTCACTAGTAAAGACCGAGTCCATGGCTCATCAGTTAGGATCTGTTCCACTGGCTCACCATTAAGGACTTGGTCCACTGGCTCATTAGTTAATACCTGGATCTGGTTTTCTAACCCTGTCCTGTCCTTTCATCTCCACAGCTGTGCTAATCTTCACTCTCAACTCTGGATTGTCCAGTGGCCTGAAAGGAGCAACTTCCCTGAGGCTGGATGACTTGTGAGTTTATCAACAGAAATTTGATTTACAGTTCTGATGGCTCACTCTCAAAACCTCTTGAGCTCTGCTGTAGCCTCTTTAATTTGTATTCATTCTGGAAATCACATATCTGCATATACATGTGCATATATTTACTGTGTGCTGCATGACATGGGATGATACTAGTAAGATTAAAAAATTTTCAAAAACTTGTTTGCTTCAGATTGCTAAAGTCAATGAGATTATCTGACAAATTCCTGCCATTAGTCTCTATAGTTTGCTAATTTACTGTTATTCAGTAAATCCTGACGCTACTAAAATCACAAATGTCTCCGTCTATGTTTCTGTCATCGTGCATTCAGAACACTTGACTCTGTGAGTTCTATCTCTAGAATTTATATGTCCTGTTTTTCTTATTCCATAAAAGGATAATGCTTGGGTTCTTTTGTAGATGGTATTTTCTTCTGACATAACATGATCCTCTGTTTATTACCACCTTGGATTAGAAATCATGTTGGGTTAGTAACCACGGCAACTAACTGAACAGAGAATAGTAACATAAGGATCACAAGGCTCACTATACTATGTGAGGAATAGAGTCAACTGAAGAGAGGTCACTATGATACAGCTTCCACAAGGCCGTTATCCATAATGGGGAGGGACTTTGTGATGATGTGGTTACTTAAAAATCTTCCATGTTTCTGTAAGTGACCTCTGTACTGTAAGGAAGCCCATAAACTCACTCATTTGTGCAGCAAACTGGAAGCCAGTAGAGTCATTACTCTGTTTATCAGTAGTGTCCTATCTGGGGTGAATAGTCATTTGCTCACAGTTCTCCTGGAAACATTAATATGGTTTGTATCAGTGACAGACATTCTGCTGTACTTGTTATGGGCAAAACAACAAATAAACAACATGAAGATTGGCAGCCAGAATCCAGCACTGGCACAATGCTGAAAGACAAAGCTGGCAAGTGGCTTCCAGGGTGAATTGCAAGACTCTTGAGTGTCCACTCAGGGAGTCTGAACATTGTTTTCAAGGGCACCCAGTGTTTATAAAGAGCTATGAGTTATTCAGGGTTCAACGCAGGAATGACAGGTTAGAGAGAAGCTGGGAAAAAAGAGAAGTGATTGAAATGCAAGATAAACTGTGCGTAGAGAGTATAGTGACAGAAACAATAAAGCCTTTAAAAGCCAAGTTTGATTAAAGGAGTTTTATAAAGAACAAAAATTTAATGTAGATTTTTCTCCCTCTCTAAAAAAGAAGACAGGACTGAGACAAGATTTTTTCATATAATTTCCCAGCTATATAACAAATGTCTATCATATAATTACACATTAAAAAGTATCTCATGGCCTTGCCGGGCATCAATGAGAGGAGAGGACCTTGGTCCTGTGAAGGCCTAATGCCTCAGTGTAGGGGAATTCGAGGGTGGAGAGGCAGGAGTGGATGGGAGGATGGGGAAACGCTCTCATAGAAGCAGGGGAGGGGGATGAGATACAGGGTTTCTGGAGGGGGAAACTGGGAAAAGGGGATATCATTTGAAATATAAATAGAGAAAATATGCTATAAAAATAATGAAAAAAATCAGAAAAAAGTATCTCAAATTATGTACAATGAGCTCAAACTGTGATGTCATAAATGTGTGCCAAACAACCTCCCATCACAAGGCCTGCCTTTGTTGGCCATCCACTTGGAGAAGTAAGATTCTATGTGTTCATCCACTGATAGTGTTTGGATGATAGAATATTTTAAAATAAGTCACATAGCTATAGAGATCACAGATATACTCAGATTCAGAACAGACATTCAAAACCTTTTGCACTTAATTTTTCCAAATATATATATATGGGCAAATTTACCCTAAAGGTAAATGGATGGCTCTAGTTACTGTACAAATCTAATACTAATATACAAATGTAAATATGGAGAAATACAAAGATACAGATACACAATGGATACATATATGTTGTATAAGCAGAAGGGGAATTAAGACTTCCCAGGCAGAGGCTGGGATAGAATTATTTTTAACCTGAGGGTAGTGTATATAGTTTAATGTAGGGAAATTTGAGCATAAATTTCTCCTTCACAAAACAAGTAAAATTAAATATAATGTGAAAGATTCTCATTTAGCAGAGAGATGTCAGTGCTCAGAGAGATGAAAAATGTTTATTTTCCATCATGTTTTAGCCTCTAGTCCAGTAACTTTCTATAATAACCCATGTAAACCAAGATGAGTGCCATGAGGACATAATTTGTAAAGACCAGTGATTTGTAATCCCACCATGACCCAGAAGTATCTCAGTGACTGATAATATACAAGTGGAGTTACTGTTACTACTATTATTTCTACTACTACTATTACTACTACTACAAATCATTTCTTCTCTCCTTCCACTTTCTCTCTTCCTCATATATCTCCTTTTCTTTTTATTCTTTATCCTCCTTTTCCACCTTATTGGTATTTTATAATTTACTCAAATTGGTGATACATTATTTAAAGATTCATATTGTTTCTCATAATTTCAATGGGTTCACTTTTTATTTTAACCAATATTGTTAGGTGGTTTTTGAGCATTCATGGCTTTATCTATTTATTAGTAGTCCTTTGTCCACATTTACTTTGGTCCTTTATTGTTTTAATAATTATAAGTCTAATTATTTTTATTTAATATATAAAAATATTGCCTGTGATTTTTTTATTCCTCTTGGGTTCTTAATTTTTGTAAGTGGAGCTCATATTGAGTATTGCTTCTTTGAGAGTTCTAAGTATTCTCAACTAAATGGATCTCCTAAGGCTTGCCTTAGCTGCTTATTTCTTTCTTTATATAAATACCCAATGTGATAAGAGGTGATTGCACATTTATCAGATAGGGCCACGTCTGAATTTATGACTTCTCTGGAGGAAAATAACCTTGTGTTATTGTTCTTTGGTAAAGCCACATTTTTCTCATCTGGGCTTCTTTCCTTCTTCTTCCTGCTGTCTTTGTATTTCTCATTCTATGCAGCAGGGGTTGTAGCTTTTTATCAAGCTCCCATTTTTTCTTCCCATTTAATATCAAATTAATATTCTCCTGTCATTTTGATGCCATGTAAGGCCAAACCACTTGGTCATAGTTTCTAAGAGAAACGAATTGCTTGATCAATCATATGTCAATTATCTTTTCAATTCTTCTTCTTAGGATTTTCCTGAGCTTCTATATTTCCTTAGATCTACATCTTAAAGTATGCCCGTTATATCTCTTCACATTTCATAGCTCCATTTTAAGGCAAATTTTTTTTTCTTTCTCAGTATCTACTTGTCTACACTTTTGGAATTTAGTTTTAAAATGCTGTGAAGGTCAGAGGCAATAACGTACTACTCAGTCTCCTGCTATTATAATGCCACCAATAGTGGAAAGCAGGTACGTCGGTTAGTTTGTTAAGTGAAATATATGTTCAAGCACTGCTATAGGACCAGTAGTAATAGCATATTTTCAAATGGTTTGATGACAAAATGAAAAAAAGGGAAAGAAAAGAAAAATACATAGCTCAAAATTAACAGTGTTTACTGCAATTAAAATGCCCAAAATTCATAAGAAGACACTTATCCAAATATAAGATATAAACTTGGGCATTTAAGAGCTCTTTCTGCTCCAAAGGACCCAAGTTTAGTTTCCAACACCCAGGCTGAGTAGCTGATAATCACCTGTAACTTCTTATGCATGGAACCTACCACCTTCTTCTGGTCTTTAAAAGCACTACACATGGACACACAGATAGATATCGAAACACACAGACATACACATACTCATATACATATACATATAGAAACACGTTCATGCACATATGTTCAATACACTCAAACAAATAAAAATAAAAGTAAATAAAGAGATATAAATAGTCCATATATAATATACGTAGAAAAATTCAATATCACTGAATGATTTTGATAAAGTCTAATCAAAGCCTGACACTAGTCAGAATGCTGGTTGCAAAATATGGAACGGTAACATGTGCAAGGAAGGAAGTTTAAGGAAAAGATACACATCTATCCTGTAGGGCTGTATGCCACTGTATCCATTATGTTAGAAAGCATTGCATCTCATCAAGAAATTAAGAACAGCCATGTGATCTGGCAACCTCACTATTTAGGATTATTTATCCGAAGGAAGTAGAATTATATATTCAAAATGTAAATGTATGCTGTTATTCACTCTAATTCAAGATATTGAATTGCCTATGTGCCCATCAACATTTAAAGAAATCTCTTGTAATACACAAGGGACTGTTAGGAACCCATCAGTTTTGCAAAACACTAATGTCATTGGTGATATGTATTCAGCTGGAAGACTCTGTATTAAATGAAATAAGCTCAATGAAGACCCAAATGTCAGATGATTCCATTACATTTGGGACTTAAAAAAAGCTTATCTCATTAGAAGAGGAGTGAATGATACTACTTAGCAGAAGTCGAAGAAACTAGAGGGGAGTTGAAGGAAGGAGTTGGCCAATTACACAACACTATGTGAATAGGAAGGATGAGTTCTGGTGTCTAATGGGCCATGGGTCATTTTTAACAAGACTGCACTGTCTATTTCAAAGTCACTACAGAGGGCTCTTAGTTGTCAACCAATAAAGGATAATATCTTAAGTATCTTGCTTTAATCAGCCGATGATCTCATACACACACACACACACACACACACACACACACACAAATTCATAGTAGTACTTAAAACACATACAATTATTATGTGCCAAGAATCCAGCTATCCAATTATGTACTAACATAATTTATTAAAAGTTATTTGATAAAATTATTTAACCATTAGTTAAAACCTTAAGTTCCTTCAAGAGACTTTACAGATTTATGTCTTAGCAACCTACATATCTGAACTCTTCATAACTATTGAGTCCCTTCAGCAATATGTTGTAATAAATGGGGTCTATTGTCATGGGCCACCTTATTTACAGGGCAGATCCATTGCATACTAGACTTGAAACCTCCAATGAAATACTTAAACTCTCTAAAAACTGTTTTAATTTTCTGCCCTGCAAATTAGGACATTTAATTTAGAGAGTAATTGATATCATTCAGGAGAGCATAAAGTGCCTGGGGCACAGGACATCTTCAACAGAAGATATTTACTACTAAGATGACCACTATGCTCGTGTTCCTGAAAAACACAAGAAGCGTTGCAAATAAAAGCTATTCTTATTTTTCATGGTTATCTGGATTTCAGATTAAAGTGAGGTCAGGAGTACAGAGACGACTCAGTGCTGTGCAAGCAAGAAGACTAAAGTTAGGACTCCCAGAAATAAGTAAATACTAAGGGGTATGGCAGTGCCCCTGTAATTTCTGCCTGGGAAGGTAGAGGAAGCAGATGCCTAGAGTAAGCTCTTTACATAGTAGGACTAGCAAAACTGTTGAACTCTGAGTTTACTTGAAAACCCCACTTCCATGATCAAGGTAAACAAGCCTACATCTGCTGCATGTACATATAGAAACATGTGCACACAGAAAATAGAGACCAAAAAATAAATAAATAAGTAACAAAACAAAATAAGTTGGTTGTAGCAAAAATATATGCCTGTCACAAAGGCTGTAGTTAAGGCTGCTCTGTTAGAGTCTAGTTAGCATGTGTTGATTTTTGCTCTTTATTTTATGCTAACACTAAATGCCTGAACTGTAGTCAGGAGTTGGACTGACCAAGTTTCTGCATTAATTGCCTCATGGCCAAGATGCTGGTCTGCTTCTATATCTTCACCCCAGTCACTCTCTTACTGCCCAAATCTGTCACACTGGAACCCATCTTTTAGCTCCTCTCATTTCTGCACTCTTGAGTGAGCTATATTCAGTCCTCTGTGGGACATTTTCAATAGAGTCAGGACCCTTCCATTCCCTGTTAGGAATCTGTACCTTGTCTCCTGTCATCCAGATTTCTTGTGGTCTTCACAGAGCAGCTTAGATGATTCTCTTCCAAAAATGTTTCTTCTAGCAATTGGGATTAAGTTTCTATACACATATATGTCTCTATGATAGTTTTGACTTCTAATTCTGGTCAGAAACTTGGCCAAAAAGCAAAACAAAACAAAACAAAACAACAACAACAACAACAACAACAACAACAACAAAAACGTCCCTAAAAGCCCCAAAAACCTCTATGCCCAGTGGAACAATAGTTACATGTAGGAATGTGTGTTCCATTTCCTGATTTTTGTTGTTATTCAAAAAACATTAAGCAATACAGTAACTTGGTCTGGCCAGAGGGCTCAGTACATAGAGGCACATGCTGCTAAGTCTGACAACCTGAATTTGATCTTCTGGACTTGTGATTGAAGGAAGGAACCGACACATAGTTCTAGTTCTTCTGACCTCCACACACATATATGTACACACACACACACACACAAGTACATGCACACACACATGTGCATGCACACACACATATGCACACACTAAATAAATAAATAAAAATGTAAAACATAGTAATTTTTCCAGTTAATGGAAGGAGTTTATCTGAGGACAAAAAAGTAGGAACTGCCAGAACTAGACTGCAAGAAGAGGCAGCTTAGTAACCCAGAGGGTTAATTCATCAGGGGATAATCAGAGTGGTGTATATACACAGGCACATTTTCCAAAAGGCAGAAAATAGATCTGTCGTTTCACTCTGTTTTCTCCTTGACTCCAGTAGCATTGAGGAAAGCAGGTGAAACTAATTTAATGTTCTATTTAAATCTAGCAGGTATTTTTGTTTGCCCAGAGCAAAATACCTCATGCAATAAATGTGCATCAGGCCAAGAATAGATGATGACCAGATGAAAAGTTTGTCTGAACAGATAATAATCTTGAGAGTCCTGTGGCCCCTGTGGCTGACTAGTACCGGTTTGAGAGGCCTGGGCTTTGAATCAGTGTTGATATGCAGCTCCTGCCTCATCCTGACATCTCTGGAACACAGAGCTCCTTGCAAATCAGCTCCCACAGTACAGAGGGGACTTCCTGTTCACATCAAAATGAGAAACAACTGGGATTTGGGCAAAATCCTACTGTTGAAGTGGTTGATTCTCAAATATACATAAATATACTTTATTTTTTAACAGATCAGACAGATTTGCAAGTGAAATCCTTTCTGGCCTTATTTAAGAAGGGATTTTCATGAGATGGCATGTTCCCTTATGTGAGGAGCAGAATCTTTTAGTCCTCTTAAAATGCTTTGGCTTCAGTTTCAAATAACACAAAAGGTTCTGCCTCACAGTAATTAGGGGGATTTGCTATAAATATATGTACATCATGATCAACATGGTCTGATTTAATGGACTGCAAAGTCTATTCCTGATTGTCAACTTCACTATATCTGGAATGAACTATAATCCAGAATTGGAGGGTTCACCTGTGATCCAGATCTTGAGGCTGGAAGACACTAGTTTCTGACCTGAATCTTGGTATGGAGATTTTGAGGCATAGTGGCCATGAAAACTTAGACCCAGGCAATGAGATCTCTGAGTTCAAGGTCAGTCTGGAGAAAAAGCAAGTCCTCAATCTAGGCATGGTGGTACACACCTTAAATCTGGGCCACTACTTTGACTGGAGACCTACAAAAGGACATTGGAAGAAAGACGATTCGCTCTTCTTCTCTTGCTTCCATTTACTTGCCAGCACATCTGTTTGAACCTACTTCTACAGAAGACCAGCTGAAACAACCAGCCTCGTGAGACTGAGCAACTAGATTCTTGGACTACCCATTCACAGCTGACCATTGTTGTGGAAGTTGGACTACAGACTGTAAGTAATCACAATAAATTCCCTCAATGTGGAGAGACATTCTGTAAGTTTTGTGACTTTAGAAAAGCCTGACTAATAAATGGCCTATTATTGTTTGCCATTGCACATCTGTACAAGGGCAAATCTAGAGTGCAAGGACTGAAGTGAAGAGCATATACTGTTCTTGTCAAGGACCAGCGCTCATTTTCCAGCATACCCAGTCAAAGATCCACAACTGTCAGTAATCACAACCTCAGCAATCTGACACTTTATTCTAGCCTCCACCTATGCTTGTACTCACAGGCTCACACATAGCCACATGCAGGCATATACATGTATATATTAATTTGAAAAGTAAAAAGAGGAGTTACAACATAAAGACAAAACAGAAACAGAACAAAACAAAACAAAACAAATATCAAGGGCAGAAAGGACGAGACCCTGTAACTATTAGATGCTATCAGGGCCAGGATGTCAACCATCCAACTAAGGAACAAAGCCTTGACTCTCACTCTTGCTGAGCTCCAGCTACCTTGTGTCACAGGCAATTTGGTAGACGCACAAGCCAAAATCCAATTTAGAAACAAGAATACAGGAAGTGTGCAAGTGTTACTTGAAGATTGCGTGAGGCAACAAGGAGATAAAAGAAAACTGACAGACATCTCCAGAAGCAGAATTGTTCTTTCAGCTGAACAACTGAAGGCCACAGTCTTTCCAGGGATTGGGGAATGTGTGCACATGGCGTTGGGGTCTTGGAGTCTCAGAGGATGTCAAAGGAGGGAAGTAAGGGATGAAAAATTCCCGGTAGAGATCAGTTTTCCTGCAGCATGGAAGTGGTAGAGATCAGTGGGCTTGCCATGTAGATCTGCTTAGTACAAGTTTCCATGGGAGTCATCAGTCAACTTTCCTGTCCTGAGCTTCTCATTCCACGTGAGGCTTTTAGCTAATTATCTCTGCATGAAGAAAGGCACATTTTTGTCAGCTGTCTATAAAAATAAGTGTAAAAAATAAGTGTAAAATCTAGAGTGTTTTCATAATCTGATGACAACTACCTTTGCCAGGTTATCTATAACTTTTGCCATCATGCTTTATTATCCAGTCACAATAGGACACATTTGTCTGAGTCCTTCATAAATGTTCGCAATTTGTTAGGTTTCAAGGCTATCTTCGTGGAGTCATCAAGTGTGTGTGAGTAGGGCTCCAATCTCTCAACTAGCTGACTTATCAGAAACAGGCAAGAGAAGGTTAAAACTATGAAAGTGAAGCTAACATGGTTTGGATTTTGATGGGGACTTTTGTGCTGGAAATACAAGAATGAAGTCGTGGCTCTATTAATGAAAGATCCTGAATGGGAGCGACATCTATCACTCTTCAAAGGCTTATTAGCCCATTAGAACTTCAGTAACCATGCAGGGGCTGGAATGTTACAGGGCTAGACCTTAATTATAGTTCATCTTGAGCTGTCCTCAGCCCCCTAATAGCCATTTATTGCTAGCCTTGTGTCTGACCTAACATCCTTGAAACTATCAAACAAGACCATTGGGATACATTAACTTAGCTTTCACCACCACAAAAGCTAAGGATGCTGCTAGAGTACATCTGGGACATGCTGCAGTTTCATCTCTCTGCTGTAACTCTGTAATCTGATGTTTCCCACCAGCATCTTTAGAAAGTGCTTTGATTTATGATTATTTGTTTGGTTACTACAAAAGCTTCCTGAAAATGTTACCATGTTGAACATGGAACTTGAAGGAGATCAAAATCTGTGTTTCCATGCTATTGTCACTCATATTTGAACCCAGAATAAATTCAGATCCATTTTCAAGTGGGGGCTGTGTTTTCCACATCAACAAATGTAACCTTTACCTCAACACAGAGATGGCATCCAGTTCTTAGAAACACACTTAATAAAAATAATAATAGATGAATCAAGGAAGACTAGAGCTGAGTCTTGTCAAGGAGAACACTGGAAATTCAACTTCTTATTTGAAACTTGTTACTGTGATGGGTAAAAAGCCTGGGATGTTGGTCCAAGAGGGACAGTGACATGGATTGTTGTTAGAAGGAGTTCATTAGGAGAGTTATTAATGTCATGAACAGACAGAGAGGCAATAAACTTGGTCAAGGATCTGTGAAAATGTCAGGTCCTAGTACAAAGGATAAACATTATGACAGGAGTCTGACAAAGAGAGGAGTCAGAATTGATGTGATAGAAGTCATAGTTTCTCACAGCAGGAACCTAGAACAAGGTGATCTGATTCTATATCAGGCTGCAGGGAAGAGTGAGGAGCAGGATGTTTAACTACAAATACTTGATTTGGTGTAAACTCACTTCCCTGGGTAAGAAAGCTTAGCTACAACTTTACAGACTATGACCTCAATATGAGGCCTGTTCGTATTTGAATGATGGGAGGGATTTTGCCTGAACAGCAGTTAGATTCTAACATTGTGTTCTTACAGTAAGACAAGTTTCATATTGGCAGAAAGGAAGGGAGGAATGAGAAAGCAGAGTCTGTGGGCAGTTTGAATAGGAACACTGTTTTGGGTAATTTTATTGTTGAAATAAATGGGACAGTTGAGAACAAGAGTTGGGATAGAATTAAAGATCGTGTTCTTTAGTAAAATTTCTCAATATTACATTAAAGTTTCCTTTTCAAGGCATTCCTAAAAGCCATAAAGCACCCTAAATATAGCTGATTTCTGGGAATTCTAAATATGGGGAACGTTTTTTGAAAATGTATATTTTCCCTTGAAAATAGGTATAGAAATTCCTTCATTTATGTGTACTTTATAAAAATTCCAAGAAATATAATTAATTTTAAAACTGTAAAACTTACATAAAATGTGTTATTACTATCATTATTATAATCAACTACATAACTTTTTACATAGTATTTTAAAAGCTAAATTGAAGATATATTCATGTTCAAAAACATTTTAATAGCAAATAATTTAATGACTAATAATTTGAAAGAAAATGCCCATTTGTAAAGTAGTCAGCTAAGTGTGTAAAAATAGATTTTTAAATGAATATTGTTTATTTGTCTTCATTGAACAATGAGGTTTATACAGCTTTATTCATTTTATTTATAAGAAAATGGTCTCTAAAATATTAATTATAATTCCTAAATTCACATAACAAGTTATGGAAATTCAGGACTCAGAATCAAAACCTATGTAAAGATATAGAACCACATATCTCAAATAGAATCTAAGTATTTTCAAAAATTCTTGTATCTTTCAAACAAGAGCTCTAATTTTAATTAACTAACTAATTAATTAAATTAGGTAATTAATTAGGGTATGCTTTCTAATATAAAAAATTATGTAAAGGTTTGTGAAGATTCTTCACTGTGTAAAGTACATATTATACAAGCATATGAACCTGAGTTTACACGCAGCATCTAGTAAAACAACAAAAATCACAAAAATAAAGAAAACAGAGTTGTTTTGTTGAAATTAGCTCATTTGTTAATGAGTCCACAATTATTTGACATGCATTGGATGCTCGGTATGTGCCTTTTCCCTGTAGACTAAAGATGATAACCAGTGCTTGCTTCTCTTATGCCTGAGTATGCTAGTTAGCTAGCCTGCGAAGAGCTGTGTTCTCTTTCTCCTGGATTTTGTTTTCACAAATAAAATAGAGAGGAAGACATTGTGTACGTATGTGGTGGTTTGAATGAGAATACCCTCCATAGGCTCCAATGTGTTCTTATTCAGACCACAATTGGGGGTGCTATTTTCATAGATTTAGGAGGTATGGCCTTGGGAGGATGTACGTTGTGGGGTGTGGGCCTTCAGAGCCTCAAATCATTTCCAGTGAGCTCTCTGTTGCATGTTTATGGTTCAAGATGTAAACTCTCAGCTTCTTTACCTGCTGCCAGGCCTGCCACCTTCTAGCATCAGCAACCTTAACCCTCTGGAACTGCCAGCCCAAATATACCCCTCCTTCTGTAAGTTACTTTGCTCATCTTTACCACAGCAATAGAAAGGTAAACAATTAAGCAGCTTTTAAAGCAACTGCTTTAAACGTCCCTTTCTTGTTAGATTCCATGTCAGATGTTCATCCATGGAAAGCCCAGTATAAAGTGAAAGCCAAAGCTAGACCCATGATAAGGGCAAGCATAGCAGGAGACTTAGCCTATCCCTACAAATCTCACCTTAATGTGATAAAAGATAGTTCCTCCTGGAACTAGGTAGGAGTAACCATGGCCCGTGAATGCTGATTCAGCTTGCCTCATTTCATGTTCTAGAATAAAAACAGTCTCATGACATCTTCATAGCAACAGAAAAATGAAAATCATAAATGAAGATGTTAAGTCAAATGGATTGGTGGCAGCATCCAAACAGATTACAGCAAAGGAGACAAAGCTTTGTAAGTTTTGGGCCTTAGATGTTATATGGAAGCATTCTTAACCCCTTGACTGATAGAAACCTGGGATTATCTGTTCATACATTCCACTGAATATTTAGCTATTAGTAACAGTATGTTATGATTGATAAAGAGGTAGGCAAGAAATTGTTATTTAGGAGATGAAATGTAGCCCAAGATAAATTGCAAATAGATGTTGAATCTTCAACTTTCCATCCTCTCCACATCCATGAAGTTCTAATCAGTCAGCCTATGTGCATGTGTTTCTTTCCAGGAGTTCTCATTATTATCATTCTTTAGGGTAGCTGAACACAGAAGCTCTAAACCCCTTAGCTGCCACATGGAAAAGACTTATCAGTGAGAATAGATTCCCATGTAGGACTATGAGAATTAATAGAATATTTCCTCAAGCCATTGATGTTTACGGCCCAAGTTGCTAAATAGCAGAGATACAAATCAATGCTTTTAACTGAACATTGCAAGTAGGACATGTGTG
This sequence comes from Montemys delectorum, assembly GCA_019843815.1. Lineage (NCBI taxonomy): Eukaryota > Metazoa > Chordata > Mammalia > Rodentia > Muridae > Montemys > Montemys delectorum. The sequence goes on along the minus strand of JADRCD010157882.1, from coordinate 8,129 downwards.
ATACCCTCATCTCTAATGATTAAGACACACCTGAAATACTAGATGAGATGAAATCAGTGGCCATCTGTATAAAGGAGGCTGCTATATTGGCTTCTGTGCCTCCCTCCAATGAAGGCAAGGTCCATCACTCAAATATGGCAAGATATCCAGAGATTAGCAGCCTATACAAAACAAATAATTGTGCCAACTATTAACACATCAAGTGAACTGGAATGGCTTCTTGTCAACACATTCACAATATATGTGAATGGCCAATTTCTTATTAACACATTGTTTAGTGGATATGCAATGTAACAGAAAGAATGAGTCCAGTGCTCTTAAGCAGTAGAAATCAGAGAACAAGAGTAAATCTGGGATACCAACACTGGAGAACTCTGACACATGCACAGCACCTCTCAACACCAGAACAGTGCTTGCCCTCCCGCTAATTACTTCATTAGCTGTTATTGTCTTCTTCCACACACTGGTAGAGAAACTGATTATAACTACATGACATAGATATACTCAAAATGTTCTTTTACAACAAAATCAAGAGTGCTTAGCTGTTGTTGGAGCTAAGTGTTCTAAACTTAATTGCTAAAGCTGAGGACATTGCTCATGTCCTACCACGGTTCGTTAAAAGCATTGATTTGTATCTCTGCTACTATTTAGCAAAATGTTCTCTAAACAGAAATGGTTTTAAGGAATATTGTATCAATTTTCATAATTCTGCATTGGTGCTCCACTTTCCTTAAAATCCCTAGACATTTTATTTATGGCTAATCTCTTACGTCATTGTTCCAGTTTCATTTCTGTTGCTGAGATAAAATACCTGACAGAAAGCAATTTGATAAAGAAAGGATTTATTTGGATTACAATCCAGGTTACAGCAAATCAAAAGTGAAGGCAGTAACTGGAGGCAGCCAGTCACATCACATCCAAGAACAGAGGCAGAATACATACAAGCTTGCCTAAAAGCCAGCTTTTCCTGTAGAGTCCAGGACCTCAAACCTGGGAATGGTGTTACTTTATTTTTAGTCTGGGTCCTCCAACATCAATTAAAGCAATTGAAACAGTTGCTCCCTCTAAGTCAACCCCACTGGCTAAACTCCTTTAGACAATTCCTCACCAAAACCCTTCTTAGGCGATTTTATGTTGAGGCAAACTGACAAAACCATCACTGTAATATTTTCAGATTCTTGCAGAGCACATTTATGCTCTAATTTTCTATCATTACGTTTTTCTTATGTATTTGTTTTACTTTTATGTAGACTTTCAGACCTCTATTTCCAGTAAAACACCCAAAATTTGACCTTCCAGTTGGATACAGAATCTGCGTATTTCCTGTGCTACTTCCTGCTCACAGTCCACCCCCCACCCCAGAAGATTTCACTTATATTCAACCACAGTCATTTTTACAGATTTTGTTCTTAGCCCTCATTATGCCTCTCTTGCTATGCTCATCTTCAGAAATGGTACCATGGCAACTTGTGAGTGAATAACTTCTAGGCAGACACTGATCAGGTCTGTCAGTACATCATATATCACTCTCCAAATCTGGGTAATCTTATTGCAAGTTTTATCTACACCTTAAACCTACATGGTGAGTGTGGGGCTCCTAAACGTACCCATATAACCTCTATAACCTATCTTTTTTTTTTTTACTTCATTTAGTACAATAGTCTGTTTTTAAAGGGAACATTCTAGCCTTGAAAATAAACTCATTTTTCTTCTTTTGGTTCTATATCTAGGCACATGTAAAACTGTATCCAAATATTCTCAGTTCTCAAACTTGTCTCATATCTTCACCACTGACATCCTCATTAGGTCCATGCACAATAACACTGTGACTTTTCTCCCTGTCTCCTGACTGTGCCAACTTCAGGCTGGTTTTTGTTAGTCTTTCTCCACAGTTACTAAGTTAAGCCCACTAGTGCTGTTCTTAGTTTCACAAATGAAATTCCAAAGTTTTCTCTTTGGCTTTCCAGGTCTTTCCTCAAATATTTTTTTTATCACATTATTCCCTTACGTTTACCCTTTATTCTGAGCCAAAGGGAGTCTGGTGGTCATGGCCACAAAATTATCACACTGTAAAGCTCTGTGTATATACCCTACCTTTCACCTACAAAACCCTCACATCTGTTTGCTTCTAAAAACATATATACTTGGCATGGTGGCATACACATTTAAACCTAGTATATAGTAGGGATAGGCAGGGAGATCTCTGTGGTCATCCTGGTCTACATAGTGATCTCCAGGACAGAGAGAGATGCATAGTGAGACAATAGCTCCAAAAGGAAAAATTAAGTGTGTGTTTATACATGGGTGTTTGTGTGAACATGTATGTAAATGTGTGTGTAGTTGTAAATGTTTAAGGCATAGAGAAAATATAGGCTTTTTCATGACTTTTTTAGTGCTCTGAACTTTCCTTTTTTAATATTTGTAACAATTTTCTACATTTAAAATTAATCTATTTATTTTTGTTTTATTCATATGAATATTTTGCCTGCCTGCATGTTTGAGCACAATGTACATGTCTAGAGATAATGGAAGCCAGAAGAGGGCATTGGATCCCTTGCAACTGGAGTTACAGACAGTGGTGGGCCACTATATTGGTTCTGGGAATCCAGCATGGGTTTTGTTGTTCTCAATTGCAAAGCCATCTCTCTAGCCTCTATGTGTCTACATTTTTTAAATAATAGTGATGACAGTTGCCAGTATTTATATACCAGACCTATCTAGTCTTTTCCACAAGGCTTTATTTACGACCCTTGAAGACAAATCTGTGTAGTTCATCCAATGCTTCATTCAGTAACTTTAATGGCTTGTAGAGCACCTGGCCCATTGTAGAAGTTCTGTGATGTTTGTTAGCAGACAGTAGACTAGAGTCAAGAGACGCACATGGGGATCAAGCACATGACCTCAGCTTCATTATCACTGAAGCCTAGCCACACAAAAAATAGGAAAAGTGGCAGACATTCCTGTTATACTTAAGCTTTAATTAAAGTGTATTTTAATTCTCAAGACAAGTTCCAGTTTAGTGACCCCGAAGAGGGAAAAAAATGTCCTCTATTCATTAACTGAGCAGGGATAGATGCTAGAAAATTTTATTGTAAAGCAGGCAACACTGGCCTACACAAACTGAAAACAGAACAAAGTGCCCAGAGATAGATTGAGACAGGGAGTGTCATGAGCTTTCTGAAGCTAATGCATTTGGTGAACGCAAAACACTGCCCCTTCTTGCATTTTTTGATCTGCTTGAAGTACAAGGAAGATTTTTTTATATAAAGTAAAACATAAAATCACTATTCCCAAAGAGCTTAAGCTTCTCTTCACTGACTTTATGTGTGTACATAGTTTTTATCTTCTATCCAGAATAATTTATAATCGACTTACTTCTTATTGTTCGTGAATTGCTCATCTTTGCTTCTCTGCCACAAAACTTCTGTGCCTCTTTACTTGGAATAACCTTCAAGTCTGCCAGTAACTGTGGACATGGGAGAAGAGCAAGCCTGTCCTACATAGAATCCTTAGAGCTGCAGAGAATCTCTGGGACTACTTCTTCACTCTACCATGGCAACAGGAAACCAACCAAAAACAATGCATGAATTGGTGAAGCTGGTGCCCTGTTCAAAATATAAGGCAGGCTAGACTTGGCCCATAGGATGCAGTTTGGATATGAACTATTTGTTTGCTCTAATGCTTTCTAAGAACCTTTTCATATTGGCTTTATTTTAATTAATTGTTCTTTTTACTGGCTTAGCCTAGGTGCAGACTTTTTTGATAGGAAGCAGAAAGAGACAGAGAAGATTGACTGTAGACTAAAAAGATTAGAGAAAGCAAGTACAGAGTAAATCAGATAAAAGATAATGTAAATGTGCATAGTAATGCCATAATAAAATAGATTATTATGGATAATTAACATATACCAAAAGATTAAATATATTAAATATATATGTATGCCATACATTCACGTAAACCCAAAAACATACAAACACACATACACACTCACATACACACATACAAACACACACACATACACTATTTTTTTTCAAAAGAAAGGAAATAAGTCAGATTGTTTATCTAGGATATGATGACAAGAGAAGTTAAACACCACAGAATAACATTCAAACACACTGTAGATGCTGAACTGAAAACTTCTTCCACAATTTCATTGGGAGGCTGAGAGACTAGAGTCAAATTCAAGTGTTTCCTAGCACAGTGAGACTTATTGCTTATTATAGATTATGTAACCATCGATAGAATTATCAAGAAATGATAGAGCCCATCTACCACCTCCCAAATAAATCATCAGTGATAAATAGAAAACCAAAAGCTCTAAGCAATGAGGAACCAAGCGAAGGAAGAATTTTAAACTGGACCTTCCTTCTTATTTTCCCAAATTGTTTTCTCTGGTCTGGCTTAACCCTTTAGAGGGAAACATGAAGTGAAAATAATACAATAGGGAGAAATTGAGGACTTCTACTAGCCATGAGAAGATAACAGAGTCTACATTTCTTTGGTCATTATCCATATCTTAGAGAATTTTTCATCAATAGCTTTGAGCATGCTGAAGTGAAAGTGTAGCTATAGATAGCATCACTGTACATTTACTGTGAATAAGACAAGCGCTACCAAAAATTTTGTGAAGCATTTAATAGTTGCTTAACTTTCAAAATTTAGACCTTGAGATTTTCCTTATGCTATGACAAATTTTATCATTTGTGAAGTAAATCTTTTGTAACTGTGGTTTTTTTCGTTTGTTTGTTTTGTTTCTAATTATTGAGAATGAAGGTATATTTTATTTGATATGATATAAAAATTACCAACAAATTTAAAATGTAGATAATTGAATTTATTAAAAACTAAAAGCTACTGTTCAGTAAAAAGTCATCATCTCCAAGGAAAATAGCACAAAAAACAAAGAACATGCTTGTAAAACAGAACTGACAGAGGATTTGTATATAATTCCTTTTAAGTTAAAAAAAAACATGTATTAAATTGTTATTAAACTCATCCCATTGCCTCCTTTCCAATTTCTTCCATTACTCCCTTCACCTCTTCTCAACGTGATGTGCTCGTTGTCTTAAACTCACTGGGTATAGGAAGCATGACCATCCCTGATTCCTTCTAAGTTCTTGATTCAGATTTATATCCAAGTGCAACTAACATTGGTCCTACTAATTATATTTAACTTCCCAGTATGTATTTTTGTTAGAAGCTTCATATTATACACTGAAGCATGGGAGAGGACTTTATGGTCTCATTTATCAGTTGTCTAGAACCTTTGTTGTCTTCAGATATATGGTAAAGATGTTACACACCATTTATGAGTTCTATATTTGTCTATCACTATTTTTATCACTGTTGCATTTCTTCCAAGGTCCTGATAATTAAGACCATTATTCTTGAGTTTAGTAACTTAAACAAATATTTGATGTCTATATCCTTCTATTATAACCCTGATTTTTCTGCTAAAATATATTTGTCCACTGTGATATCCATTATTATTGTGTCTCTGTTTTCCTTTCTTCATGAGCACACAGAACAACTACTATTTCCTAGACCCTCTGACTGTTCATTATGTCCACATGTAATGATCACTGAAATGTAGTATAAGCAATGCATTGCCTCTCATGGCTGGCACATAGCAGTGCCCTCCCACACACCTTTGCTATTCAATGTCCAGCCCAGTTCATAGATATGAAAACCTCATGGGGTTTTAAAATTAGAAGTTGATGGGGCTGTAAGATGGAAGAAAGAAGGCTTCTCACTCACCGTATAGAATGAACACATGGCCATGTCTACTGATTTAGCAAATATAGTTAATTTTCATTATAGTGAACCATTCAGATTTCCAAAGGTATATATGATATTGGAGCTACTATCACATCACTTATAAATTACTTAGTACAGTGACCCAAGACACTTCATGGTGTTTCCTGGGATATCATTTTCCCTCTCTCATGATCTTCTTCATAGTTGAGAGTCATTCATCGGCAAGTGAGAGATATTTAGAAATACAGAACAAACAAATATCTTAAACAATTTCATCCCACATAGTTTTGAGAAGAGAATTGAAATTCAATAGTTGTTTATTCATGCTGTACATATAAGAATAAGGTACCTCCAAGAATTAAACTATTTTTCAAAACCTCGCTATGTAAGGCTGAGAATCGATATTCATGAACGATCTGGTCTGCTGCCAAAGTTCAGGCTCTTTATGCTATGTCACCTTTTCTATCATGCATGAGGAACCTCTAAAGAGCCTTTAATATGCTTGCAACTCCAACCATCTCATTCTCAGCTGACATTAAATATCCTGCCACTAGGGAAAGATTTATGCCTTTCAATGTCATGAAAGCATTTATGGATTCATGATAATAGGAGGGTCGAGAAAAATGTTTTCCTAAATTTGATTAATAATTTCCTTTGGACAACATCCAAGAGGTCGGTTATTCTGTGCTCTTCCCTTCAGAGGACTCGGTGGCATTGTGCTGCAGCACTGAGGCTAGTATTAACATTATAAACTTCTGAATCCAAACTTCAATGAGAAAGACAAAATGCCAATAACTTAAAGTAAGTTGGTAATTATCTTTCTTGAATGTGAGGTCAAGTAGTCCTGGATGCAATGACATGTGACCCACCTTGTCTTCACATTTATACCTAAGACAATGGTATCATCTCCCTCTTTGCTGAACTGTAGCTAGCACTCTCTTTGTGAGCCTCTCTCCCATTCTCACCTTTTGTCAAGGAAAGTACAAGAGGAAGCTCTTACCATCCCAACAATGAAAGACAGCTTGAAATCACATCTCAGTGAAATATACATGGAGGAGTACCTCTAGACTAGAGTATCTGTTGAGTCCTACATGGCAGGTATAAACCTATAAATATTGTTTCATTTTATCTTAGCCATTGATAAATAAATAAATTTTATCACTTCTTACTAAGCCAAATTCCTTGAACATATTGCCATGTAATCATAAGTCAAATGCACTGTATTTTTGCTTTTGTTTTTAAAAACACTTTGAGGAAATTACATTCATTATCACTGTCTAAGGGACAAAGGGGACTTACAACAGCTAAGTCGAATATCAGGATGTTATAGCTGAATTAATTGAAGCCAGAGTTCAAAGTCATAACCATCTGATAGGAAGTCAGTGGAGACAGACAGGGTACAGGGAAAAAATACAGAGAAAAATATGGAGAAGTAATTTTCTAATTACATAGATATAATCCCTTAATAGATATAACTACAGTTCACAATGTATGTGTTATAGGTGTTGATGGCACAGGAGTTGATACAACCTAGGCGCCTATCAAAGAGGAATGACTGAATAACAAAATGTTGATGCCATGGAGTGTCATAAGCAGTTAAGAAGGAAGCAGTAAATAGATCTCTTGGGTGTTAATAAACACTTCTAAGAAGAAGCAAATGATGGGTGACATTGACCAATGGCAATGCCCAAGTTGTAGGACATACACACTATTTCCCCAATATGTGCAAACAGTATATCTGCACTTACTTCAAAATAAGGCTGTTTTATAGAGGGAAGTATGTATATACTAAAATAAAGGTAATTTAACAAAGAGTGCAAAGAAAATAGTCACTGCCGAAGTCACTTTTGTGATTTTGTGAGGCAGTACAAGAAAAAAGGGGCCAGAGAGGTTGCCATGGAGAAACCCATTTTTCTTTAGATAAAATTTGTCTATATGGAGCTGAAGAGATAAAGAACTCTCTGGGGGATGTAACCTACATACTGGAAAGCACAGCAAAAGGGGAGATTTATATATTATGGCCTTGAGAAAATAAGCATGGAGAAGCTGGTTTATGAAAACATATTTAGAGATGTGGGTGGAGTGTGTTAGGAAACTGCCTTCAGGGGCAGAAAAATGAGTCAGTATATTTTAGAAATCAGTGAACTGGTGCTAGAAAGATGGTGCATTTGTAGAGAACTGTAGTTCATTTTGCAGTACCCAAGTTGGGAAGCTCATAACCTTGTGGTTCTCTTGTCTCTGGACACCAGAGGCCCAAGCACTTGTCAATGCATATTCAGACACTTGGACACAGTCTCTCTCTCTCTCTCTCTCTCTCTCTCTCTCTCTCTCTCTCTCTCTCTCTCTCTCTCTCTCTCTCTCTCTCTCTCTCT
>JADRCD010157880.1:0-19027 GCA_019843815.1 Montemys delectorum | reverse complement strand
CTTCTTCTTCTTCTTCTTCTTCTTCTTCTTCTTCTTCTTCTTCTTTGGTTTTTCGAGACAGGGTTTCTCTGTGTAGCCCTGGCTCTCCTGGAACTCACTCTGTAGTCCAGGCTGGCCTCGAACTCAGAAATCCACCTGCCTCTGCCTCCCAAGTGCTGTGATTAAAGGCATGTGCTACCACTGCCCAGCTATCATTACAGCTTCTTGAACATGTGAGATTTCAAAACAATGCCAGATTGCAACCTGAGGTTTATTTTTGCATGCCCACTGGTACTGTTTGGCAAATGACGGAAGAAACAGTAATTACTGCTTCAGAGTTGAACAGAGGGAGACAGTCACTGCTGTTGTCCCACATATGAAAGTAGAAGGTGTCATTCTTGGCATAAGGGTTGCAACTAGCCTGAGGAAACATGGGGTGGAGAGCTGGAAATAGGGCTTGCAGCCACCCATCAGACATTTTTTTTTCTTCGTTTAATACAAACCTTCATTCAAGGCACCAATGGTGTCGTGATGATACTGAGCTTATATATGTATATTTTTAAAATTTAGAAGTTAGGTATATAAGTAAAAGTGTCTCCAGTGTGCAGACAGTTAACAGCTGTCTTTGAAGACCACTTTATGACATATATATGGTCCTAGGAGAGAGGACATATGCTCATGAAGTTATCAAACACTCTTGAGGTTTTTGTGATCCTCCAAGGTTATGTGCTAAAGTCCAATACCCAGGACTTCAATGCAATCAATTTCTGTGGGCATGAGGTCACTGAAGTAATGAGCCTAGTTAAGATGACGTCATTAAAGTTGGCACTAATCCAGCTTAACTGTGTGTTTCTCAGAAAGGGAATTTTGGACACAAAGATCCACATATGAGGTAGGCAGTACAGACAGACAACGGAAAGAAAGCCCTTTGCAAGCCAAAAAGTGGAGCCTGGAATAGATCTTTCCTGAGGGCTCTTTAGGGGCAAGCTAGTTGACACCTGGGTTCAGGACTTCTGAGTCTCCAAAACTCTTAGTACATTTGTTATTTTTGCCTGAGGTATGGCTGCCCATGCTAATGAGCACATAAGCTGTCTAGCTGGTTCTTGATGATGATTGCTTTGAATGTCAACTTGCCACAAAGTAGACTCACTTGAGTAGGGAACCTTACCTGAAGAAGTGTCCTGATGGTCTTGGTTAGTGTAGGAAGGCCCACCTTGCCTGGGAGGCACCTCAGGTAACAAGCCAGACAAAAAGCTAGTTCAGAAGGACGATTACCCCTCCCCCCCTTGGCTTTTCCTCTTGACACCAACTTTGTTTGTCCTGTCACTGCTGCTGATTCCTTCCCTGCTAGTAGAGCAGTATTTCCAAGTATCTGCTGTGGACTAGGGACACTGGTTCTCCAGGAACTTTCGGTGCTTCCCATACCAGATTTGGGACTACAGCGTCCATACCTTGTGGCCTGAGTAACTGCTGGTTGTCAGCTTCCAGTGAGTGAGTGGGAAGCAGGAAGTGTGGTCCATGAGGATGTGCGTGGCACCACCAGAACCTAATGAGTTTGCTGATTTTCACACAGAAGTCTAGGGAATGTGTGTAACCATGGGCTTTAAGAGTGTGGGGTAGGGGGCTGGTGAGATGGCTCAGTGGGTAAGAGCACTGACTGCTCTTCTGAAGGTCCTGAGTTCGGATCCCAGCAACCACATGGTGGCTCACAACCACCTGTAATGAGATCTGACACCCTCTTCTGGTGTGTCTGAAGACAGCTACAGTGTATTTCGCTGGAGAGAGCAGGGCTGGAGGGAGCAGGCTGGAGCGATCCTGAGTTCAGTTCCCAACAGCCACATGATGGCTCATGGCCATCTGTACAGCTACAAAGTACTCATACACATAAAAAAAAAAAAAAAAAAAAAAGAGTGTGGGATAGGCCATGCAGTGGTGACACACACCTTTAATCCCAGCACTTAGGAGGTAGAGGCAGGTGGATTTCTGAGTTCGAGGCCAGGCTGGTCTACAGAATGAGTTCCAGGACAGCTAGGGCCATACAGAGAAACCCTGTCTCAAAAAACAAACAAACAAACAAAAAAAGAGTGTGTAAGTGTGGAATAGTGGTAGAAGGAGCATAAAGTTGAATCCATGTGAGTTTGTCAATATGAGCCCAGTGAACAGAGATTCTAGGTTTAATATTGAACATTGCACAGTTCAGGGAAAAAGACAAAGGTACCAAGAGTTTATTTGGTTTGTTAGTTGAATTATTTGGAAAAAAGGTTGTCTAATGGGATTGGGCCTGGTATTCCTTGTTTTAATGTTGATAAAGGGATTTTAAGGCATAGGAAAACTGGAATACTGGAGCAGGTTTGTTGCTTAAAACCTAATCCTCCAGAATGGATAGGCCTAGAAGACACGCCCTTCACTAATACTGTAAGATGCACAGTGGTGAGAGGGGTGCCAGCACATTTGAAGAACTTTGTTGTCGCCTTTGTCCTTGTGACAGACCTTAGGGTTGGAGATGCTGCAACACACTTGGATGCATTAAATTTGATGGGCTTAATTAGATCCTAGAGCAGTAGGCCATGAAGTAGCATAGAATTGCCAAAGGCAAGATGAACTTGCTTGTCACCATAATGGGCACCACAGGCAAAACAATGCCAGTAAAGGCCTGTGTCTTAGCTTGGGTTTCTATTGCTGCAGCAAAACACCATGACCAAAAAGCAACTTGGAGAGAAAGGGTTTATTCAATTTACACTTCCAGGTTATAGTTCATCATTAGAGGAAGTCAGGACAGGAACCTGGAGGCAGGAGCTGATGCAGAAGCCATAGAGGGGTGCTGCTTACTGGCTTGCTTCCCATGGCTTGCTCAGCCTGCCTTCTTACAGAACCCAGGACCACCAGCCCAGGGATTGGTGGCGCCACCCCAGTGGGTTGGGTCCTCCCCCATTGATCACTAACTGAGAAAATGCTTTACAGCTGGGTCTCATGGAGACAGTTTCACACGTGAGACTCTTACCGAGCATGACTCTTGGGCTAGGTTGACACTTAAATGCAGCCAGTACAGCCTAGCGCATAAAGGGCAGGGTAAGGCCAGTGACTTTAGATGACATGCCTCACATGGGCCTCTGGAACTAGCAAGTCAATAATTGTGTTTCCTGGGATGAAATAGATATGTTTCAGCTTTTTGTTTGATACGTTTGTGTAGAAACGTCTAGAACACAAAGGAAAGAAATGTTACATTGGGTTGCAGTAATGGAGAGTCATGGCCCATCAGTCAGTTTTCAGAGTTGAGGCAGTTTACAGTCCCAGAGCCCTTGGGTGAAGGGAAGGCTAGGTCTCCCCGACGGGGAACTAGAAGAACTAAGAGATATACTCTCAGCTAGAATGCATAAGACTTCTACTGTACAGAGGGTCAGCAGATGTAGCAGCTATCCTCCTTCCTCAGCCTGTGTCTGCTTAGCGAGCCCGTTTCTACAGCCACACTTAAACCATAGCCACCGTTTAATGTGCTGCTAACATTCAGCTGGCCATAGTCCACACTTGGGTGAGTGGGTTGACTGTGAGGATCTGATTTTGCCCAGGCCACTGGTGCCTGGTTTGGAGCAGTACAGGAAAGGGCTGTGCATGGTTCTGTAGCTGTGAGCGGCTCTCAGCAACAAACAGCACCAGACGTGGGTTACTCCTGGTCAGGCCAGGTCAACACTACTCTGGAGAAAGAAGAGTCAAAGAATGTTTTCGTTTGTATGTCCTTTTAATTGCTTGTCTTGGTACATAAGTCTGGTTCCTTTCAGTCAGTACAGGCTACCCTGTCATCGTTGAAGATGTTAGATGTGGGAAAGTGGCCAATTTTTTCCCTTTGTTCTGAGGAAGAGCTACAGTTGATACGTCAGGCTTGTGTCTTCGGCAGTGCTGGCAACGAAGTTTTATACACTACAGTCAACGATGAGGTAATTTGGAAGAAAAAAATTCAACCACCCATATTTTTAGTAATGGGTTGAAGACATCAGGGGAATTAAGGAATAAAAAAGCCTTTAAACAAGTGTGAAAAGTCAATTTTTATTTATTCTGGGACAAGGCAGTTTGCTTTAGGAAGGCTGCCTGAGGTAATTTATAGAATTTTCAGAAATGTAGCTCCTTGAACTGACTGGTTTTTTTTCCCACAGATTTTTGTGCTTGGCACAAACTGCAGTGGCTGTCTTGGGGTGGGTGACATTCAGAGCACTATTGAGCCTCGGAGACTGGATTCTCTAACTGGCAAAAAAATAGCCAGCCTCAGCTATGGGAGTGGTCCTCATATCGTCCTTGCCACAACAGGTAATAGGAACTCCATGGACAGGCTTGAGGCATTGCTTATTTGTTAAGAAATAAGACCAGGATGCCCTAAAATTGGGAGTGAACTTTCTGATTGAGCAAGAGTTGCTGGTTCTCCTGTGAGCTTGGCCATGCATTAGGTAACATCAAGTCTGACTGTACTGGAGTAGCAGGGTAAGGTAGTCTAAGTACGGGTCTAAACAGATGCAAAACGATCCACTCAGCCCTTCTGTTCTCTCAGTGAGTGTGATTGTTAGTGACAACTCTACTTATTCTGGAGCTGAGGAAACCTACACTTGGAACTTAGATTCCTGGGCTGTGAATTGATAGGCCACATGTTGATTTTGCCATCCCTCTATATCTTAACAGTCTGCGATTCTTTCAGTAAGTAGTGGCTGATAGGAGAAGTTTGCCTAGTAACTAAAAAAACAGTCTCTTGACTACATCCCTAGAATTACATTATGCCTTTGAGGCATACATTCCAGGAATTTGGGAGGGGATTCCAGGGTAGGCCAGATTATTCAGACTGTTTCTTAGTTAAAAAAGAACTAAAGCCCGAGGCTGGAGTGATGGCTTAGCAATTAAGGAAAGCTGAAGTCAGGTAAGAATAGGGTCAAGTGAGGGCAGAGAAGACCTATAAGCTGTTCTGCTGTTGAGGCACCTACCTGCCTAGCTGCTGCTGAGCTGTGGTTTGTACTCCTGAGTTAGAGGGTTACAGGTCAAGGTCCTGTGTAACTGAAGTGTAACAGAAGACTTCCTTTACCCTGAGACTACAAAGGCTATACCCTCAGCACAGGATTTGCCTCTTCCTAAGGACTGAACAAAAGACATCCTTACTTGGCGCATTCCAGAGAAGGAAAAGGAGAAAAGTGAATTAAACCATCCCGAATTTGCAGCTATAGATTTGTGTTAAGTCAGACTGAATGGTCTGGGAAGTCTCAGGCCTTGAAGTATATTAAGGGTGTGATAGAGATTCATGCAGATCCTTTCTAGAATGCATTACCTCTACGGAAGCCTGGAAGAATCATCAGAAACAGCTTTTTGGTGTCAGTAAGCCACACATGATCTAAGATAAGTAGTTGTGTGGGGTGCTAAGGCACTGTGCATGTGGCAAAGGACACATCCTTGTGGCCTTTCCTTGCTGTTTTAGAGTCGGCCAGTGCTTCACTCCATCAAGTGCCTGCTACTGTCAGCTGAGCAGAGAGGTTGGCTTTGTACGGAAAGGACTGAAGTCAGTGGAGGGAGCTGGGCATTTGCAGGCAGACGCTGTCCTGTTTGGGAACAGGGCTCCTGGCTCATCCCCTTCTTGGTCTCTCTGATCAGATAACAGCGTAGCCTTGCTTGCTCATGTGGAAAGTGAGCACAAGTGAGCATTACCACACTTGGGTTGGGGACAGCACCAGAACTCAGTCCAACCAACAGCTTCCTGTAGAGCCTTAGCAACATGAAGCCCAGTAGAAGCAGCAGACAGGTAATTAATAAACATGAGCTGTTAGAATATCAGACAAGATGGCAGAAAAGAAAATATCTGCAGAAAAAAGATCTACATCATAGAAGATTTGGAAAAGATCTAGGGGACAATTATTGTCACGTGAACCTTGATTGGACAAGTTCTATAGCAGCTTGTATACCACAAAAGAAGAAAATCAAACCAGACGATCAGATAAAGTCACTTAGAGTACAGCCGAGGCAACGGGGTAGAAAACACAGATGACATGGAGCATACATGTGATTCATTTATTCAAAGTGCAGAATCAGAAAACTAAATTCTTGTATGCAAGGTAAACATATGTAGGGCTTTGGGGAAAACATGCTATGTTTTGGGCTGAGTAGTGTGTGAGTATATGATTTGTTATCCATAAAATTGCACGTTTTATGAATTTTTATAATTGTATGAGTAACAGGATAATTTTTAAAATTTGGTCATCTTATCAAAGTGAAGATCCAGAAGCGCTAAGGAACACCTTACACCGTTTTATTTTAGCACTTTATTTATTCAGAAACCAACGTCTAGCTATATTTTAACTTTGTGTATTTCAAGTCCATCATGTTGCTTTGATGTGGAAAGCAGTTTGTGCTTCCAAGTAGATTCTCTTAGGAGGGGAATTTGGAAGGGGGGTCAAGCAGCCTTTGCAGCTGGACGGTGGATTTCATGTGTGGCAGGCAAGGCACGCATCATACTGTCCTGTAGAGAAGCGTGTGCTGTGAGGGCTGCTTACCTTCTTCTGTTTTCAGATGGAGAAGTCTTTACCTGGGGTCACAATGCTTATAGCCAGCTGGGCAATGGGACGACGAATCATGGTTTAGTGCCCTGCCATATCTCTACGAATTTGTCAAACAAACAAGTCATCGAGGTCGCCTGTGGGTCTTACCATTCTTTGGTTCTAACATCTGATGGAGAGGTGAGGACAATCAGCATAAGCTCAGAGAGCTTTTTCTCCTTTCTCTCTTTCTTTCTCTCTCTCTCTCTCTCTCTCTCTCTCTCTCTCTCTCTCTTTCTCTTTCTTTCTTTCCTTTTGTCAATATGACTTATAGATTCCTTTAACTGATCCCAAAATGTGATTAGGCAGTGAAATTGAATGGTACTCGGACTGTCTTAGTTCGCTTTGTACTGCTATGATAAAAGACCATGATCAAAAGCAGCTTGGGGAAGAAGGGTGTGTCCAACCATTTGTTTTAGTTAATTCCAGATTAGTCAAGTTAATAACCAAGATCCATCACACCTAGCTTGTAGCAGGATGTCAAAAGGTAACCAGTTATGCTGAGCTAAGCAGAGATGTTTAACTACCCACTTCCCTCAAATTCAGCCTTATTCTTGCTAGCAATTTATTGTCATGGTGGTTTTATTATGAAGTTTCCCTGTATGTAGTAAGGACTTCAATCACTACAAATCTTAAAAGGGCCCATTATTACTTTTATATTGTTGTAAAAAAAACATATTATTTGCAAAATACCAAGTCTCAAAATGTTGAAAAGTACGGCTGAGGTGAAGTAGATATTTTTGTATTCTGTGATAGTTTTCCGAGTGTTATAATACGTTCTCTGCCTGTATTGGAGATGAGTAGGGAAGCTCCTTGAGAGGTGCTGAGGTGCCCTGAGTGCTGCTCAGTGTCCAGTAGAGACAGTTTACGAGTCGTGTGCTTTGTTTACCAGTCTTTTCTTTCACACAGGTATTTGCCTGGGGTTATAACAACTCTGGGCAAGTAGGATCTGGATCAACAGCTAACCAGCCCATTCCTCGAAGAGTCACTGGATGCTTGCAGAATAAAGTAGTTATGAACATAGCATGTGGGCAGATGTGTTCCATGGCCGTGGTGGACACTGGAGAGGTAGGAAAGTTGCTTCCTACTTCTAAAAAAGCTTTCTTTGCCTCCCTAGTGTCACACGGTCATGCCATGCTTCTCGAAACACAGCTGAGCTGCTGAGTGCTGAGCCTCCTCTCTCTCCCCAGGTCTACGTCTGGGGTTACAATGGGAATGGGCAGCTGGGCCTGGGCAGCAGTGGCAACCAGCCCACCCCATGCAGAGTGGCCGCCCTGCAAGGCATCCGTGTCCAGCGGGTATGTCTCCCGTGGCTTGTGTGCAGTGCACCAGATCCCCCTTTCCTTATGCATGTGAAAGCTCCGAGGCTTTGGTGGTTCTGTTGAAGTGAGGGTTAAAGCCTTCCCTGCACTAAGGTGCAGCTCTTCAGAGAGATGCTGTCTCTATAGCGTGAGGTGTCTTGGACAGCACATATACCAACAGTTCTAAAAATCTTCATGCCTTTTGGCCTCTAATTCTACTCTTAGAGAATTGTCCTAAGGAACTGAAGAAAAAGTCTCTTATAAAGTTAGTTAAGTCACAATAAAATTCATTAATATATAATTAGTATGCATTAAAAGCTACAATTTTAACAAAGGAATTTTGGGGGAGAGAATAAACAAAAAATGGGTAAGATGAATATAAGAAAAAATAATTTCCTAATGTAATGGCAAATGAACCATTAGATGATGCTGTTCTTGAGACAGTCTCATGTTAGCTCAGGCTGTTCCTGCACTTGGAGCTGTCTTGCCACAGCCTTCTAACTACAGAGATCACAGTCTGTGTCTTCACACCCAGATTACAAAGCATTGTTAATAATAGGGAGAAAGCAATGTAATAAAAATGTCAGGTTACAAGATACAAGGTAGCTGTGCATGCATGCTACCCCTTAAAGATGGTAAGTGCACAGTTCTATATCTGAATAGGTAGGAAAAAATGACGTCAGGCCCTGACCATGCTGAGCCCTGATCTTGAAAGATTTTCATGTTCACACATTTCTCCATTTCCCACATTAAACATATTTTCTTTCAATAACTAGAAGAAAGAATTAGTGTGTCTGTCTTATGCTGGGCTCATTGCCGCTGGTTTTTACAACAGTAATGAGTGCTGTTGGAGAGCTGGGTGCGGTAGGTGAGCCAGCTGAAGAACTGGGGCTGATGACTGCAGTGCTGGCCTCTCAGCTGGGCCTGTGCTAGTTCAAAGAGTACTGGTTAGTGTATTGGTTAATATGGGCAGACTACCTGCTCTCGGTTGTCAGTTTAGTTTTAACCTACTTTGTAGCAGTGGTGAAATCTTTTCTGTTATTTGCTGACCTGACACTTGTTTTTTGTCCTTTCAGGTTGCCTGTGGCTATGCACACACATTAGTACTAACAGATGAAGGTCAAATATATGCTTGGGGTGCAAATTCTTATGGCCAGTTGGGCACTGGCAATAAAAGTAACCAGTCCTATCCTACCCCTGTTGTTGTGGAAAAGGACAGGTAATGTGTACATCTCCAAATCACCTCAGTGGTCTCTAGTAATTAGACAGCTCTTAGAATTATTCATAATACAGAACTGTGGGAAAGTACTCGTATCATTCATTAGACTTATCTTTAACCAGACTGTTCACTCCTTTCTAAAAGTTGACTTGTTGCCTGGCAGTGACACATGCCTTTAATCCTAGCACTTGGGAGGCAGAGGTGGGTGGATCCTCTGAGTTTGAGGCCAGCCTGGTCTACAGAGCGAATTCCAGGATAGCCAGGGCTACACAGATCCTCCTGCTGTCAGCTCCCTATATGTCATTTGTACCTCAGTGCTGCTCCGTACAAACTACAGTGACTGAACTGTCACTTGAAATTCTGTATATGCCTGTCTTCTAAGTGCTCTCTCCCCCCCTTTTTTTTTTATTTTTATCTTTAAAGAGAAGCTGGCTGTATTTGAGGTCTGCCTTCTAGATCTTGGGAGAATGATGGTCCTTTGTGGGGAGCTAATCTCCTAGCTGCTTATGAAAGCTGACAGTTGGAAGGCAGGGTGATTTGTTGTTTGAACTTCCAAACTATCGCCATGCAGACGAATGAAGTGTTAGAAAATGAGGACTCAGTTGTATGCACTGATGTAATTTCCAAATGATCCTAACGCCTTTGAAAGCTTCTGGCTTCCTTGAGCAGTCACATAACTTTGTCTTTCCTTCTATCATCTGACTCAGTGATATGGCACATAAACATCACGCTACTTCCCCTTTAAGCCAATGATACTTTCACTCTAGAGATTAATGTGCTCTTCCTATTTTTATCCCACAGTATATTTTTATTTTTGATTTAAAATGAATGACTATATGGATAAATAGAGTGCTGGCAGTTAGGCACTTCTTTTATCTTTTTTCCATTGGGATTCTTAATAAATTGTCATGTTTATTTACATGCTGTAAACATGGTCAATCTTATATAACCTATAGAGATCTGTAAAAAAGAACTTCTTAAGCTAAGAGTTTGAAAATAGGACCTTTGATTCCTTAAATGAGGAACAGGAGAGATTGTGGAGGCCGAAACTGGTACTCCATCAATTGCTAAACTGGTAAAGTGTCCAAAGAGATCAATGAGAACAGAAGGGATGGCTTAAGGTTTGTAACCATAACAACGCCTTAGACTTCCAGTAGATCCTTAGTGCCTAGCCTGAGCAGTGGTGCTAAAGGTCACACAGAGGCAGCAAGGACAGCAAGGTGACTCACTGGCCCTTTCCTGAGGTGCTTCCGCACTCACCTTACCATCTCATCAGCGCCTGGCTTGGACTGTCCCACTTTCTCTGATGAAGAATGAGACCACATCTTCCCACTGATCTACTCTGGAGCAGGCTGTGGGCCACTGACGTGGGGAGAGAACAGGAAGCAGAGAAGCAACGAAGGGGAGCCATTGGTTGCCCGTGGCTTCATTGGGCTCTGAGCGCCTCCCCAGTGTCCTTGACTGAAGCCCTGGGGTTTCTGCTGTGCATTTGTGTGCTTGCTGGTGTCCACCCAAGTGCTGCTTGGTGATGCAGGATGGATATTCTGATGGATCGTCCTGCTCTCCTTAGATTCCCAGTGTTGTCATTCTGAGCTTGCACAGTGTCAGGCCTCAGTTGTAGGCATGAGGCAAGAAAGAAAAGTATAATCTGCTAGGACTTGTTATACTGCCCTGCCCTTCCTTCGCAGTGGCGAAGGCTCATTCATGGTCGTGACTTCCTTCTTACTCTTCTGGGGCTCCTTCCAGGAAGCCTAATTAGGAAGGGATTGTATTTTGGGTGGGGCAGGGTGAGTCTTTAGTTGCTAGTGCCTGTTCATAGAAAAACAAAAAGAAAATCTATGTACATTGGATTCTCTGCTCAACCAAAGCAAAAGCTTTTAAAATGTTTGGCACGTATGTTCTTAAGTTTACGCCATAAGGGCATATTATAACTAATTATAATGTAAAATTAGCCAAGCCTTGAATTTTTGATAATTCTGTGACCTCTTGAGGTCTTTAGTATTCCACTGGGTGGTTACAGAACCATGACCAGGAACTAGATTCTTGGTCTTTCTGTCTCATAGAATGCTTAGTGATAGTTAAGATGTCTGAGTGCTTAACAAAACAAAGCAGGAACAACAACAACAACAACAACAACAACAACAACAAAAAACCTTTTATTCGCTGCTTAGCTCTCTGTATGTGAAACTTCACTACAGTGCTGCTTCAGCCACGCAGTACTGCAGGGCCATAGTGTTCAGGGCTCTCATTCCAGGGCCCTCTCTGACTCCTCCTTGTGTGTTCACCCAGGCTACCCTGAAGATGGGGGTGGCTGTGGCAGTGCCCTGCCCTGGGTCCTCCCAGCTAGCTCCCCGCTGTCTGTCGTGCACATTGGCCTTCAAACACTGTCTTCTTCTCACCTCCTTGTGCAGAGCTCTCTCACTCACCTGTCACATTAGCTCAAGACTGAGCTCATGGGCCTTTGCTATAAGAGACACCATAGTTCCTAGCAAACTCCATGGCTCACTTGCCCCCACACTGAGTTTTCTGTTCCAATCAGTGCCTTTCTCCTGTCTTACTATGCCTTTCTCTGCCTGCAGCTTGGCTATAGGTTTTTCTTTGCCTCACAGGCTCTGTGTTGCTCTGACAAATCCAGCAGTCTGCCAGACCCAGTAGCCCTCGGGTCTGCTGTCTTACCTAGCAGAGCTGGTAGACTTCTGTGTTTGCTGCTTCTCTCCAGGTGGAAGCTGGGCTCCCAGTCTGCCCCTGCAGCAGCTGTTTGAATGACATTAGTCATGGAAGAAGCTGTTCCTGAGGGCCCAGTCTTTGGGACTGCCTCATTTCATTGCCTCTGGGACAGTGGATGCTTGGCAGCCTGTACCCTGTCTATAAGTTGTGCATTTTGTTCTCCTGTCTCTTGAGTTTTTTTTTTTTTTCTTAAAAAAACAGTAAAACTGATAATAAGGCTAAATGATTTGGCTTCTACAAACTACTGTTGCCTCAGAGCTAGCATTGCACCCAAACAGGGAGGCTGTGACGACTGCCATGGAGGCCCTTATGTCTTCCGTGAGGTGGGAGCCTGCCAATAAATCGATGGGAGCAGTGGACACATTTTTCTTCTAGTAGATGAATTTCATTGGCTGACTCTTCCTGTTTTCTATATCTGTTGAAAAGCATATACTTAGTAGAAAGCCAGATCGTCTGGACCATTTTCCCACTGTGCAGGGCCATTCTGCAGAGCACCAGATGTAGGAGTCAGTTCCTTGACCCAACCATGCAAATGTTGGAAGAGATTAGGCAAGGTCTACCAATCCGAGTAGATGACTCAATACAGTCTCTACGTACGAAGCATCTCACTTCAAGCTGTGCAATGATAAGTTAGCTAAACCACCAGAGGCCCTGGCTTTGCCCTGACCGATGAGACTAAAAGTCAAAATGGAATCTCTTATGTAAATTTCCAGACGTGGATCTGAAAACAAGTTATTTATCCAGCCTAAGGGATCAGTATTAGTACAACAGCCACATTTCCCAAAGAGTCCCATTGAAATCGCGTGATACTGAAGTTCCCTGTTTTAATCCTCGCACAGAAAGGGTCACTCAGCCGGCTACTCATTTCCCTGTGGTTTTGTTGAACTGACTGACTGTCTCTGTTTCTGCTTATTTCTTTCATTCCTTCTGTTTATATCCACCCTCCTTTGGCTTAGCCCACTTTATCTTGTGGAGTAAGATTGCCCAATTGTAGAAGAGAAGAGAGGGAAGGGAGTTTTGATTTTGCCCTTTTATGGCAGCAGCAGTATAGAGAGATCCTGCTGTGCTGATTGCTGTACCAGCACTGTGCCCAGCACATATGGGGATCCACCAGTATATTGCATCCTTTTAGCGTGCAGAAGGCCCAGGAGCCATCAGTATAAGGCATCCTCTTGGCATGCAGAAGGCCTGGAGCCCATTCAATATATTGCATCCTCTTAATATACTAAATCCTAGGGTTGATCTCTGGCATTAAAACAAACAAACAAAACTATTGAGTTCATTGTATAGAGCAGAAGCCAGGGTGACTCTTCAGCCCTCTCGTTTTAAACTAACTGATGGTTTGGTTTTGGTGACAGGGACAAGCCCAGGGCAGTTCTGCTGAGCTAGTGCCTATGTGTTGAACCCCATCCCACCTTGAGTTTTCATTTCTTGACCCAGGTTAGATGATCCATGTCTTTATTATCTAGTTAGTAATGCTTTTAAGGATGAAACATTGCATCTTTAATAATATTTTTAATAAGATGGTTTATATATTTTTTAAAGATTTATTTATTGATTATATGTAAGTACACTGTTGCTGTCTTCAGACATTCCAGAAGAGGGCATTAGATCTTGTTACGGGTGGTTGTGAGCCACCATGTGGTTGCTGGGAATTGAACTCAGGACCTTCGGAAGAGCAGTCGGTGCTCTTAACGACTGAGCCATCTCTCCAGCCCCCAATGGTTTATATTTTTAAGGCCTCAATTGGTAGTAATCAATAGATCCTCATGTTATAAATGCCACTAAAGTATGGCTCCAGCATTTGGTGGCTGCAAGTTTAGGTAATGAGGTGTCCAGGTCTTGCTTTGTTCTTTCTGTTCCTTGGGCTCACCCACTTCTGCCAGCTAGTTAGTCGGCACAGTCTGAGTCAAGTGTGGCCGGGAAGGAGGGAGAGGCCAGCTCCTGTCCTCCTGTAATGTATCTCTGTGATGTTTGCTTGTGACTTTAGAGTCATAGAGATTGCAGCCTGTCACTCTGCCCACACATCTGCTGCCAAGAGCCAGGGCGGGCACGTGTACATGTGGGGCCAGTGCCGGGGCCAGTCGGTGATCCTTCCACACCTCACCCACTTCTGCTGCACCGACGATGTGTTCGCCTGCTTCGCCACCCCTGCTGTCACCTGGCGCCTTCTCTCCGTGGGTAAGCTTGACCTTATCCCCTTGGGACAGTTCTGAGAACAAGGGAGAGGACTAGTGCTTTTGCTGTATGACCTTAGGAGTTCTTTGGGTACAGAACTTCTTTCTGGGGGCCCTTGGGGAAGGGAACTAAAACTACTGGGAACCAACACCAATACTAATTAGAGGTAATTTGATCTGATTGCTTTTTAACTGAAAGTGTGTCTTTTATTTTTATCTAGAAACAGTCTAGACATTCAGACCTCTTTAATCTGATTCAGTTAGTGAAATAGTTGGAAACATTTTTGGTTTTGGCAAATTTACAATGAATGTTCGAAGATGTGACTCCATACCCAGAGGCAAAAGCCTTGTGTCGCTGTCAGTTGTTTGGGGGACCCAGAGAGCAGGGACCTCCCCCTTGCCTTCATGTTCAACTGTCTGTCTGAACCTAGAAGCACTGTGTTGCTTTCCCTTAGAACCCGATGACCACCTCACTGTGGCTGAGTCTCTGAAGAGGGAGTTTGACAACCCCGACACTGCAGACCTCAAGTTTCTGGTTGATGGAAAATACATTTATGCTCACAAAGTCCTTCTCAAAATTAGGTAAGAGTGGGCCTCTGCAGGCAACATTGCTCCATGATCCCTGGGACCCAGATGGCGGGTGGACAGACAGAGCTGGCTCCCGTTCCTGTCTTCTACAGGCATGCTGTTGTGGGTGTGTGTCACACTAAATAGATGTTTAAAATAATAGTAAGAGCTCGTCTCTTTTGAGGAGTGAAATTAATTCGTTTACCAATCACTTCAGGTATCTAAGGGAACTGTGCCAGACACTTAATTAAGAGGCAGCTCTGCTGAGGCTGTTTGTGTCAGTGGGGGTGGGGCTGGGACTGGGGGACAGTGGGACAAGATGTGGAAATAAGGTGGGCCACAAGTACTGGGTTTGTTCAGGGAATAAGCCTTGGAAATTGGCTGTAGCTCGTTGCTGAGTAGGGCCAAATGCTCTCATTTACTTTACTGCCTGGGGCCTAAATACAGTCCTGCACACAGCCCTGAGTACAGCCCTGAATACAGCCCTGCACACAACCCTGCAGACAGCCCTAAATACAATCCTAAATACAGCTCTGCACACAGCCCTGCACACAGCCCTGTACACAGCCCTGAATAGAGCCCTGCACACAGCCTTGCACACAGCCCTGCACACAGCCCTGCACACAGCCCTGTACATAGCCCTGTACACAGCCCTGCACACAGCCCTGCACACAGCCCTGTACACAGCCCTGAATAGAGCCCTGCACACAGCCTTGCACACAGCCCTGTACATAGCCCTGCACACAGCCCTGCACACAGCCCTGCACACAGCCCTGCACATAGCCATGCTGGAGAAAAAGAAGTTGGGATGGGGCAAGGTTTTTCCAGACCAAGGAGATCTGGGTGATACCAACACAAAAATGTCTTAAATCATATTCATTAAATTTACATTTATAAATGTAAATAAATTAATTTATCTGAGCAGTAAATGATATTCACCTCACCTTTATATCATGTGACTGTCTGTGAAGCCACCACCCTACCTTCAAAAATAGAAAAATCTGTCCTTCCTCAAAGATCCCATGTCCCATACTGAGCAGCCATTGATTTTTTTTTTCTGTCATACACACTAAGCGTTTTCTAGAAGCTCATATATATGAAATTATATAGCATCTCTTCTTTTTCCTCATAGCATGGTGATCTGGGATTGTGTTGCCACTGTGGAAAAGATACTGAAATCTTCTTTCAGTGACTCAGAAGTCCACTATGGTATTTCGGTCTCGGGTTCCTATTCTGTAAAGTTTCCCCTGGTTCCCTTCACAAAAGAAGTGGGGACTTAGTTTACTGTGCCAGCACTGTACACATTCAGCCCAAGCTGTGCCAACTCACTTTATTATCACAGTAGCAGTATGGTGTTCTCTCTGAGGCTGGAAGAAGACCCAGCTCTACACTTGAGCTTATGGCGGTTTGTGGCAATCTTTGTCTTTCTGAAGCATGCCACGAAGCATTCTGTGAGTCTGCCTGTGGCCCAGTCTTCCCCTTTGATTGCCTTGGGGTCTACCACAGTGACTCAGCTTAGCTTGATGACTTCTGTAAAGAGCCTGTCTTCACAGAAGTTCACAGTGTCAGTTACTAAGGTTAGCTCATCACATAGGAACTTTTAGGGGCATAATTCAGACAGAATGGAGTAAAGACACATGATTATTCAGTTATAAGAATATGACTGTTACTGAATGCTCATCAGTAAAGGCAGTGTGAGAGGGAGGTCAGAGGTCCCTCGACGTGTCCCTCAGTCCAGCCGTAGAGTCAGCTGCCTGGGCTGCCCACAGCAGCAGCAGGCTGCACTTGCAGTCTTGCCGATTAAGCAATTGAAATGCAAGGAGCCAAAGCCAAGACAAGGGTTTTGGCAGTGTTCTGTGCCTATATGAAAATGCCTGAGATAATTAAACTGACACAAAGGTTATTTGCTTACTTGGTGCGAATGAACTGTAACTCCAGCTTGAAAGCTTACCTTGGCTTGGGGTTGATTTGGAGGTTTTGTTTGGGGCCTCCTGAGAGGCAGCATGGTGGGAAGTGCACACTGGAACCACCCTGCTACTGTCACAAGCCAGGGGTCAAAAAGGAGCTTGGTCTCTACAAGTCTCTTTCAGTGCATTGCCCCAGTGACAGACCTCACACTAAGTCCCCTTCTCTAGCTCTTAAAGGTTCTACCACCTCCTATTATTGCTACCCTGGGACCAAGCTTTGACAGACTAGCAAGCAGGAAGATATGCAACTTTCAGGTAGCCCTTTGACTCCAGTCCAGAACCTGGGCTATGATCTTTCTTTCTTCTTTCAGGTGTGAACACTTTCGTTCTTCATTAGAAGACAGTGACGATGATATTGTGGAAATGAGTGAGTTTTCGTACCCTGTGTTCCGAGCTTTCCTGGAATATCTTTACACAGATAACATCAGCCTGTCTCCTGAGGAGGCAGTAGGTAATCACCGCGACTTTACCACGAAATTGGCAAATGTTGAGTAGTTAGGAAAGGGGCTTCTTCCTAGGCCAGGGGACAGACACTGCGACGACTGCAGGATCTCTTCCAGTGGTGTTGAACCTGAGCTTTTCTCTTTTTTTGGTACTTGGATGAAACATTTGACTTTTCTCAGACTTTGCCACTGAGCTACACCCTCAGTCCCAGAACCCAAACTTCCCTTGTCACTACTGCATATGAAGGTTGAGTGGGTAGGTCCAGTAAGAGGTCACTAGAACACCGATGGCCACCGGAGCATCACAGGCAAGCATGGGGTGGGGGGGAGGGCAAATGGCAGATCTTGTCTGTGAAGGCAGAGCCCTAGAGGCAATCACCTTGCCCCAGAGTAGATCAAAGCCACATCTGCTACACATCGCTTGTGAAAATAGGCATTTTAGGTGGCTCAGTTAAACATTTCACAATCTGAAATATATATATATATATTTTTTTTCATTTGGAGAAATCAATGAATAAGAACGTAAGGTTGAACACCTGGTCATGCACAGGGAAAATAGCCTAGCCAAGAGAACAAAAGAAGAGTCACTAATTAAAGAGAAAAGAAATATTAACAAGTATGTCCCCACAGTAAACGCTGGGTGAGGGTTAAATAAGAAGAATTGAGATCAGTCTGTGAGTTTGGCACAGTGAAGCCCATTTACGTGTATGAGGACTCACCATGGGGCAGCTTCAGACAGTGGGAAGTGAAAAAGACAGCTGACGAGACTGCTCTCTAATAGAGTGCTCTCCTGGAATGTCCTGAAGAGGAGCAGAAAGATGGGTTGGAGGACAGGAGGCAGATGTGCCCGTAAAAGGGGATTCCTTTGTGTTATTTGGTGCTGGAATTGAAGGTAGGCCTTGGGCCTGCTAAGCTTGTGCACTGAGTCACTTACCCACTCCCAACCCAGTCCCTCCTCTGTTTTCTTTTTAATTCTATGACAACATATGTGCTGGTGGGTGTGGCCTCAGAGAAGATCCTGCTAACTCAGGAGAGGGCAATTTAGAGAAACACAAACCTGTTTTGTTTCTAGGACAAATTGTTCAAGCCATTCTGATGTTAACTCCTAGCTTTTGTCAGTGTCAGCTCAGTTCAGTTGTCTTCTCAGAGTGCCATGATGGTGGGATTAGTGCTACAAACCTCATTGTGCCTGACAGAAGCCCTTCACAGCCCTTTGAGCACTGGAGTGGAGGTTAGGTGCTCAGAGCACACCCACAATAAATTCTTTTTTCCATCAGGACTGTTAGATCTGGCTACATTTTACAGTGAGACTCGGCTGAAAAAGCTCTGTCAACAAACTATCAAGCAAGGAATCTGTGAGGAGAATGCTATTGCTCTGCTCTCTGCTGCTGTCAAGTACGATGCACAGGTAAGAAAGGGATCGTCCAGTGAGCCACTACAAGTAACAGCTAGGTAGATGAAAATGGAACATACAGAAATAAACAAAAGTCCTAGAGAAATTATGTGACTGTAATGGCATCAAATGTGCCTCAGGAATGTTAGAGAAAGATGCTGGTAGATCTAATTTCCAGTGATTAAAATCTTTATACATCAATCCTGAAATGGCTTACGGGTAAAGGAGGTTGCTGCCAAGCCTCACAGTATGAGTTTAGTTCCCACATATGGAAGAAAGCTGTCTCCAAGCTGTCCGCTGATCTCTATACATGCACCATGTACATGCATACACACATAAATAAATTCACAAGTAAATGACACATTGAGAAATGTTTTCATAACATACAATAAAGCAAGTTCTTCAAAGTAAAAAAAATGAAAAGAAAGTATGTGCAGTCTGACTGGAAAAAAATGAACCAAAGAACAAATAGAAAATATAATAAATGAAAAAACCAGGAGCTGACTCTGTCATTAAAGTACATATACTTGCATGGGGAGATTAGAGGTTGCGGAGAAATAGGAACACTCCTTCATTGCTGGTGGGATTGCAAACTGGTACAACCACTCTGGAAATCAGTGTGGCGGTTCCTCCGGAAATTGGACATAGTTCTACCAGAGGACCCAGCCATACCACTCCTGGGCATATACCCACAAGA
>JADRCD010157850.1:0-11261 GCA_019843815.1 Montemys delectorum | reverse complement strand
CTTTATGGATAGACCATCTTAATACCTACACCATTTCTTAAGTGACTGTAACCTGTTCTCTATGGGCTGAGAATAAAGTCACTCACTCAAGTCAAATAGCTTTGACCATAGCAGGAAGTCTGTATCCAAAAATCAAGCCTACAATTCATTTCTTGGTGCAGCAGAACTATCAACTCTCAGCTTAGCTATGATGGAAGTAAAATCCTTTGGTGATGTGAGGGTCATTGAAGTATAGCCTTGTTACAATGAAATCCAATGTCTAAAAATTGTTCTTATTTTGGGCTTGTACCACAGTAAGAGCCAAGATTTTAAACTCTACTAAATACAAAACAAACAAAAAGACTTTATATATTTATGTTCATTTAGGAAAATACCAGTAATGATGAATTATTTTGAAGTATACAGTTAATATGTTTGGAGTTATTTAAAATTTATATTGAGAAAATGTATTTTGACTATTGCTGTAGACAAGCAACTACATAAGACTGTTAAATTGATTGTTTTATATCAAACAACTTTTATAATACTTATTTGTATTGTTATAATATCTCATAAACTTTAAGGAATATGACA
The DNA here is from genome assembly GCA_019843815.1 of Montemys delectorum. Taxonomy (NCBI): domain Eukaryota; kingdom Metazoa; phylum Chordata; class Mammalia; order Rodentia; family Muridae; genus Montemys; species Montemys delectorum. Next base: position 10,688 of record JADRCD010157850.1, on the reverse strand, counting down.
AAAAAGATATTGTAGGTATTGAAGGGGGTCTCTGGGAGGAGTTTGGGGGTACAAAAGGGAAACAAGAATGTGATTTAATTCTATTTACTTAAAATATGTTTTTAAATGTTAACAAATTCAGACAAATTGAAATCATGTAACTTTTCTCATCATAATGCAATAAAAGTTTTTTTAAAAAATGTCAAAACTCAACAGATTATACAAAATAAACTATGGACATTTTCATCCTAGAATTGAAAGTTTCTATCAGTTCTGTATTCAAATTTTACAAGCACTTTTCTGAGGTGAAAGAGAAATGTATAGTAATATCAGTATTTGAGGGATGTATTGTTAGCACGGTATAATTTTCTTTTAACAGAGAGAATGAATAATAGGGCTTATCTCCTTTGGTTTAGAGCAGCTCAGGATCATGAGACAGCTCCAGCAATAGAATGAACACAGTTGTTTTGTTTTGTTTTGTTTTAAAAGAGGTGGGGGAATCTTGACTTTACTTTGACTTAAAAGAGTATGTCTACCCGGAGGTGGTGGCGCACGCCTTTAATCCCAGCACTTGGGAGGCAGAGGCAGGTGGATTTAGAGTTCGAGGCCAGCCTGGTCTACAGAGTTACAGAGAGAGTTCTAGGACAGACAGGACTACCCTGTCTCAAAAAACCAAACCAAACCAAACCAAACCAAACAAACAAACAAAAAAAAGAATATGTCTTTCTTTTTATATTTTTTGACAATTTCATGCACGTGTACACTGCAATGTATCTGAACTAAGGAAAGGTCTGAAGGTTTGAATAAGATAAGCTCATATATTTAAATGTTTAGTCAGCAGGGAACTCAATAACTTGTTGATAGGGTTAGTTTGATTAGCAGGTGTAGCCCTGTTGGAGTAAGTGTTTCACTGGGGTCGATGTTGAGGTTACAAAAGCTCATGCCAGTTCCAGTCTCTGTTTGTGAAATAAGAATGTAGCTCTCAGCTACTGCTCTATCATTATGCCTGTCTGCATACTACCATGCTACCCACAATAATGATAGTAAACTAAACTTCTGAAATGTTAAGCAATCTGCCAGTTAAATACTTTATTTTATGAGTTGCCTTGGTCATGGTGTCTCTTCATAACAATAGAACAGTGACTCAGACTAAGAGAAAAAAAACCTGGAAAAGGTTAAGTACATCATCATATAAAGAGGACAATTTTTCCTCCACCTCCCTACCACATCGCTGAGTAAATGAGATCCCTGGAGGCATGGCCTGTGGTAGACTCCTTGCCAGATGATTGGCTGTTCTAGCTGGATTAAATTCTAAGGGAAAATAAAATAGTATATATTATTCTAATCATTGTAGCAGATCAGACTGCCATGTTTCCATGCAGGGGTAGAAGAAGATTCCATTCAGAGAGTCATCCATCTTCAGTGCCTATTATAGCTATTAATATAAGAATCAGCAGTGTTACACATAGTTTTAAAAACACACTACCACCTTGCCTAGGAGCTGCTGCACTTTGGCCCCTTCTGGCTCCTTTTATCCCACACAGCTTAGCTCCAGGACCAATCACAACTATCCCTAACCCTGTTTTTCTTTTCTAACTTCCTTTGCTGTAGCTTGACTCTGCCATCTGCTGTGCTAGCCCTAACCCAGTCTCTCTCTCTACCTGCCTTTGCTCCTGGAGTCCACCACTCCACCATTCCACTCCAGAGGCCCTTGTTCCATAGATAAAAGACACACATTCTGCTTATCACTTTACAACTTGTCTTTTGTGGCACAATTGTTGTGCGCAATTACCTCCTGCCTAGAAAGACGTGCCCTTATCAATTTATCATCTCCATCTCTCCTTCTATCCTAAACTTAGTGGCTTTCATCAGTTAGCCCCTACCAGCATCCTTGGCCCTAACCTGTAGTGGAGCCTGCAGGCCCTAGCTGTCCTGAGAACTTACATGACTGCTGCTTTCTTCTCATTCCAAAGCATGGCAGAAAACACCCTCTCTCTTTCCCTGTAGTCCTTTTCATCTTGTGACCTGGAAGTCCCACCTGCACCTTCAATCCAGCAATCGGCCTCTGACTCCTTTATTGACAAGTCAAGAACCAATTGGTAAACACGACCTTTATGACAGAACCTCCTCTCACACAGCAGATAGAGAGGAAAGGTATGAAATGCTAGCTTCTAGACATGACATGGCTGTTCCATGCATCATGTCATAAAAGTGGGGTCTCCTGCCCTTGATATGTACCAATAGCAGAAGGTATTTTAACAAAGCCACTTTAGACACTAAGTTTATTAAGGGGATCTTACACCACTTCTGTGGGCTATTAGATTACTTATTCATTGAAGGTTATCTAGAATGCTACATAATTTATTTTAAGCAATCTTGTTAATTACTTCAACTATTATAAAATTTCAAAGCAATCAATTAAAATGTGAACAAATATGGACACACACACACTGAGTGATATATAATGCCATTTATCATTCTACTTACCCAAACTTAAGAAAGTTTGGCAAGTCTGTTCTAAAGGATTGCCTCATCAGGATTAAAAAAGAGGCTTCACATTTTCTGCAAGTCAGGTGACATTTGTCTAATTCCTGAAACTGGTAAGCTGATTAAGCATGACTGAACACTTTCCTTACCAAAGATTAAGCTTCAATAAAGATTCAAGAGAAGAATTTTTGTTAAACTTAACAGTACTACGTGATTAAGGAGCTACACTGAATGAACATTTGAGGAAAAGATTCTTATACTTGTGTAGGTTTGTATTTTGAATGTCTTGTAGCTTCTGATTTTTGTTGTTTTTAAGTACTAGTTTTTATTCTTTGAAAGTGTCATGCATTTCTACAGTGTATATTTATTATATTTCTTCTAGCTCTCCAAGTATAGTATCCCCATCCCATTTACCTCTTACATTCATGTCCTCTTTCTAGCTTTGTGGTTGATTATCCTTTGAATCAAATTAATACTTCCCATAATCACATAGATGTGTGACTATCCTCTGGGCCCATGAGCAAGTTAACAGTGGCCACATTGCCAAAAAGGAGTGATCCATTGCCAGTTAACAGTCAACTGATAAAAAACTCCCAAAATAAATTTAGAGTCCTGGAGTTCACTATCCCATGGACAATAATAAATCTTATTGGCTTGAGTTTGTATAGGTTCCATATAGGTAAATAACTCAGTTGTGCTGAGTTGATGCATTCAATAGCCATGGCCTGTCCGTAGGTTACCATTTGACAGCTTTCCTTCTCATGTATAGGCTTCTACATCTTTCTTCCCGCTCTTTCTTGAGCCATGGGTGGTTGCAGTTGACAGAGATGGCCCATCTATGGGTAAGTACTCAGGATTTTGTATACTTAACATTTTGACCAGTGATGAGTTTCTGCATTAGCCATTCAATACTCATTGCGGGGTGGGGTGGGGGAGGCTTCTTTAATCAAAGTTAGAAACAACACAAATCCATGGTAATAAACATAGATATATGAAAGGTACATTAAAGGTTTTGACAGTATGACAAAATTTAGCCAAGTAATAGTATGTTTTCCCATAGGACTTATGATTTCTCTAGCCACTAGCTTTGGAGCAAGTTTATGTAACAGGTACAAGGTGTCTCCTGTGGAGCTGACCTCATATCTTATCAGAAAACATTTGATCACCCCTTAACAACTGTGGCACTATTGCACTAGTGGACACATCTTTCCAGAAGGTCAGTCTTGTAGCATGCATAGCTCAATACTAGATAAGACCATTGATGATTTTTTTTTCTCTGCCAATAACCTTCATAGAACCTTCTGGAAACATGAAAGATAGCCAGCCTGGAGAATTTCCTGCTCGTTTCAAGGTTGACTTCACTATGTCTTGCATTCATAGTGAGTGATTTTCAGCAATAGGGTACTACCATCTAGTTAGTGTGGGTATGTAATAACAATGACATTTGGCCTATGTTGTCTTGAGTGCCTATGGAATCACCTTGACCACTAACTCATAATACCTCATGTATAGCACTGATATTTTAATTAATAACCCATGTGTCCTATAAGCAGCATTGTCTAGCCATGCAAGTTATTTTGTGCAAACTCTCTCTACTTATATAGTATGTATGCATGTGTGTATGTATGTATCTATCTATGTATATCGTCTGCCTGTCTATATGTCTGTCTTCATATCTACCATTAGTTTCTAATTCAAATTCTTTCTTGAGTTGGAAGGTCATAGGTTTCCATATAGCTTTTCCATACACAATGCATTTTGGCTATGTAGCTTCTCATTGGTGTTGTTTGACTTGATAAGGAAGATCAACACCATGGAAACTGAAATGTTGACTTAAAGTCTGACATGGATTAAAATGGTGCAATTCATTCTGAGTCCTCAGCTTTTATCACAAAATCCAGGTTAAAAATAGAAGGTGTAATCACTAAAGAACAATGTGTGAAAAATAAGTATTCAGCAAATGCTAGTTTTGATCCAAATAGTGGAAAGTTGGGGAAAGGATGCTGTTAGTAGTATGAAAAACTGCTTTATACCAGTGTACTCATAATAATAACCTGATTGCTTTAAGAAAAAAAAAGGGCTGGGTCAGATTGGACTCGAAAAGACACAATTAGGAGGTAAAATAATACCTTGTGATGAAACATAAAAGAGAACGGTAAAGAAATAGGGCTGTGCAATGGCTAAAATTAGCAGTAGAGGTTGGACGTCTTATATCTACCCAGCTCATAATCACGAATCGCATTCATGATAGTTTCTAATATAAAGACATTGGACATGCAGGGACTATCAGGAGAGAAATCAGAACACTAATAGAAACTGGAGGTGAGCACCTACAAATAAAATTGCACATTGCACACAGTGCCAAATGTTACTACTTTTTTTTTTAAAAGGTGGTCTTAGAAAACAAGATTATTTTCTCTCTGTTAATCAAATAGCAAACTAATTAAAAATGAAATAGGTAGATTATATACATTAGGTCATTCCTTCTGATTCTAGTGAAGTGAATCCTTGAACCTCCTTCACAAGACAAAGGATTCATATGCATTATCTTTATCCACAAGAAGAACAGCAATGCCAACTTAAAGGATCAGGATTTTAGCGACAAATTATTTCACAATTAAAATGGCAACATGTTTTCTTAGTTGAAACTGATGGACACAGTAAGAATATAGCGAACCCATAGATTGATTACAATCTATTTAACAAGTAGGACCTAAGCAACAAGAAAAAAGATAAATGTGATAAAGTGTTTTAGGGAGTAGACACGCATTCTGAAAGATTTTATTTTCAGTTTCAAACCATGAACATGTCTCTACTCCTCAAAATGTTCCTTTTCTTATCCATCAATCTGCCTTAATAATGAGTCATGGAAATCTGATTGCCAAACTCATCTCAAATTCTCCATCCCCACCTGTCCTAACAATCCAGTTTCGTGTTTCTCAACCTTCCTAATGCTGTGTCCCTTTAGTACAGCTCCACATGTTGTGGTGGCCCCCAACCATAAAATTATTTTCAGTCCTACTTCATAATAATAATTTTTCTACTGTTATTAATCATAAATATCTATATTTTTCCCAGTTGTCTTACGTAACCACTGTGAAGAGGTACCCGTCACTCACAGCTTTTCCTGCCTTTCATTTGTGAAAGCTACATTTCTTTGACTCAGCTATCATGTTCGATGTCGTTAATGCAGAATACTTTCCTCAGTGTGTTCACCAAAAATGGTCATACAATCTCATCCTGTTACATTGGTTTGTAAACGTGTTCTGTAAGGGACCTGATAGCAGATGTTTTCAGCTTCACTTCAGCTTCTCCTGTCACAGCTGGATAACGAGTGCTGGATCAGAAACAGTCATGGGCAATAAATAAACAATTATGACTGTGTTTCGTAAAGCCAGTAGAGCTTGCCAATCCCTACTCAATCATACCAAAATCTACTAAGACTCTGGTCAACAAGACTCTGCCTGTGTAACACGCTTTCTTCCATTAGAATTCAAACCACACAGGAGGAGCAACAATATTGTAAATCTCACTTATTATTTGATCCCAATATCTAGTGCCTTGAGGACAGGAAAAAAAAAAATACTCATTTCCTGAATAAATAAATGAATGGAAAAATAGTATGCAAAGTTCAAAACACTACAGAAGAAAAAATCAAAACCTAATTTTTGAGTGCTTATTCGGTTTTTCACTAGGATAAGAGGATTAGTAAAGTATTACTATAAGCAGATAATTTGACTATTGAAAAGCTATCATTTATTCTTGTAAAATTATACTACAAAATGACAGAAAGTACAAAATGAAATTTAAGCAGTGTCACTTGTCTTAGTTTGGGTTTCTATTGCTGTGAAGAGACAACATGACCACAGCAATTCTTACAATGAAAAACATGTAATTGGGCTGGCTTACCCATCACAGATTTGAACCATTATTGCCATGGCAGGAAACATAGTGGTGTGCAGGTGGACCTGGTGCTCAAGAAGGAACTGAGACTTCTACATCTTGATTAGCAGGCAGCAGGAAGGGAACGCCACACTAGGCCTAGCTTGAGCACCTGAGACCTCAAAGCCTGTGCAAACAGTGACCACGTCCTCCAACATAACCACACCTGCTACAACATGTCCAAACCTCTTAATAGTGAGGACCACCGCATATGGACCAAGCATTCAGATATAGGAATCTATGGGATCTATTCCTATTCAAACTACCACACCACAGTCCACATTTTACACATCCTATTTGTTTTTACTCTGGATTAGGGACATCTCTCTCCGCTCATTTGTTCTCTTTCTGAGATGACTTTTGATTATTACCTTTTGGAGTGGGAAGGTAGTGCAGAGCCCTGCTGGAATCTACAGGATAGACACTATGAACATTTCTAAAAATCCTCCAATGAACACAGCAGATCCCTATCAAAAGGAAAAACTTCTACAAAGCGAGTAACATATTACACAAGTATAGACATATTGACTTAAGAAAACCATATCTTAGGCTTACTCTCCATTAAAACGTTTATTTTGCTCTTGCTGTCTTGAGGATAATTCTCACGAATTTCATAATGCTACTTAAATTGATGGACACATTTTGAAAATGTGTGAGAAAGAAAATTTACATTCATTCGTGACTATAGCTTTGAATGGAACACTAAGCATTTTTGAAGCAGTCGCCTCAGTGAGAAGATGAAAGGCAAACCCTCACTGCCAAGATTTTATGTCAAGAATCCTCAGCTAATCTGATAACCTCCTTAGAGGAGTCAGACCTCAGACTGCCTGCATCTTGGCTTGTACACAAGGTTAACCGCCTACCAGATTTCATGATAGCCATTGGCCAGATGACAGCAATGACAGTAAATTTCAGCTGACATCCTATGTCAGCAACAAAACAGGAAGGAAGGAGGGAGCATTCCAAGGGCAAGAACAATACAGCCAATATCCTTTTCTCATTTCTGTGTAAGCCAGTGACTTCATTGTTATACTGCTGCTCTTGTCTGTTGTTGAGTTAGACTGGCCCTGGGCCACAAAATCTCTACAACTCAAGCCCAGGAAATAGCTGCTATCATTTCTTCACATTTAAGTCACGATAAAACGTTTCAATTCTGATTTGCTTTAGGCCTCAGTCAAGTTAACACAATTTTTCTTAAATACATATACATTACTGAGGATTATACAGAATGACTTTCATGATCAGGAACCTCATACTTATGTACTATGACAGGGAAGAAGATATATGCATTTGTGTGTTTGTGTGTAAGCATCTCTGTGTGTACATGCGTGTTAGTGAATGTTTCTTCATATATATATATGCATATACACACACACCCATGCATGTGTGTGTGTGCCTGTATGTGTGTAGGTTGATCTAGAAGTCAAGTACTCTGTTTGAATATATTTTTACATAATTTAAAAATTCATTTCATATGTATGTATATGGGCCTGTGTGTATTTATGCACACCATGTGCAGGCAGGTGTCTATACATGAGAGAAAAGGGTATCAGATCTTCTAAAACAGAGGGCTGGGAAGTAAGCCCAGGTCCATCCCAGGAGCACCATGTGCTCTTAACTGCTGAGCTATCTTTCCAGTTTCCTATATTTTCACATCTTGATGCTGCTCCTATCATTACATAAATTACAAAAGCCGAATGAATGAGGAGGTCTTCCTGTTTCTGTGGCCATTTCTACTTCTATTTTCCCATTCAGCTGCTATCCTTAAGTTCTCTCTTTGACTTCCTTCATCTCTTTTGGAATTCTATGTTCCGTTCTCATTAGCTCAGATGGTTTAAACTACTACATTCCTGCAGATAACTTTCAAGATTCTACCTTTTCGCCAAGGTCAGAAATGTATATATGTATAAATCCTATTAGATATAGGCTTTAAATTGCATGTGTGAAAATCAGTACTGAGCCTCCTACTCTCATGTAGACTTCTTTTCTTACTGATATTCTTCTCATTCATTGTACTGGGTTATATAAAAACACAGAGTACCCTGGACATTCCATAATACAACATCTTAAGCTATGAATACTAGTAGGAGAGAAAAGCAAGTAGAAAGGCAAAATTATACTGAGACTACATTTTGCCGATGAGGGGCATCTAGTTCCTTATTTCATTTCTTCCTCTTCTCCTCTTCCTTGTCCTCCTCTTCCTTCTTTAGCATGACTACTTAACAAACAGCAAGCAACAAAAACCAACAGCAACTAAACAACAACCAACAACCCTCCAACATCCCAGAACATCTCTCGGGACCCTAGCATTTATCTACCCTCTGAAAAGACCTCAGAATTCCAAATGTCACACAATAGCAGAAACTATCTGCAGCTAGCAAAATAACGCCCCTCCATGAAGCGAATCAGAGTCAGCTGCTGTGGGACATCTGAAGCAGCCTCATAACCCATACCTGATATTCCTATGTTTTTTAAATAAACCAAAATTCCAAAATATTCACTAAAGATGAGAGTTCAAAGTGATGTGGGGTTTTTGTATGTTTGCTGTTGTCAGTTCATGAAACATGAACAAATTGCACAGCTTTTTAATATTTATTTGTTTATTTACTTTCTTTACATCTTGCTTAAAATGCCAAATAACCATTGAATGAACAACTTTGAGTTCTTTGGCATCTTCTCATGAGGACAGCAGAGGATCAGCTTTGAGGACAGATTTCAACTGATCATTGTCAGCATCGGTTAGCCTGCCATATGCCTCTCATCCTCAAGGCTCAGCTCGCCTTTGTAAAACTTCTTGAACCACTACTGCACTGTATGTTCCTTAGTCGCTGTGGTCTCATCATTGACATTGCCTGTCATCTTCAATGTTTTATGACCATTTTGAACTCAAATAAGAAAATCATTCAAGCTTGCTTTTTTGTCTGACGACATTTCCATAGTTTGAAGTAAATAAAAAAGGAACTGCAAGTAATATATTATTAATGGTAACAAAGCAAAGACTTTGAACTAAAATTATGTGTAATACAATCATATTTATTAAGGATATATTGCAATATCACATGTTGAAATTTAAAACAAAGGAAAAATCTGAAATTTCTTTTGCACCAATCAAATATACTTACTGAATTGCTTCATTCTCTGTTTAGTTTTCCTACATATCTTTGGTCTTTCAAAAGTGAATATTTTGGCATTTTCTCTCCAGTGACTTTCTAAGGTGGGACCAGCCAGGAGGCACTGGCCTTACAAGTTGCAGGGCGGCAGGGACAGGATCCTCTCAACCTCCGTCTACACCTAGGAGTGAGGGTGGTGGATCCAAAGCCCTCTCTGCCCCTTCCTTGCAAGCGGAGAACCTGCCTTCAGGGAGTGCTTTAACCCAGGGACTCTGGTGAGATCTGCCATTCCATTTTCTCTCCAGTGACTTTCTAAGGCGGGACCAGCCAGGAGGCACAGGCCTCACAAGTCACAGGACAGCCTGGTCAGGATCATTTCTACCTCAGACCACAACTAGGGGGGACAACAGACCCACAGCCCTCTCTGGACCTTTCCAGCAACTGGAGATGCTGTCTCCAGGGTGTGCTCTGACCCCAGGACTCAGGACAGACAACTAATCCACAGCCATCTGCACCAGGGATTTACCAGAGGAGAGCTGACACTGGCTTACAGACCCACAGGAGGAACAAGCTCTAGTCAGAGACAGCAAGAACATCTAACACCAGAGATCAACAGATGGCAAAAGGCAGATGCAAGAATCCTACCAACAGAAGACTACTTGGCTTCATCAGAACCTAGTACTCCCACCAGAGCAAGTCCTGGATATCCCAAAACACCAGAAAAACAAGATTTGTATCTATAATCAAACATCACAATGGCGCCAGAGGAATTTAAGAAGGGTATGAATAACCCCCTTAAAGAAATACAGGAGAGCATTGGTAAAGAGATAGAAGCTCTTAAAGAAGAAACAAAAAATCCCATAAAGAATTACAGGAGATCACAAGCAAACAAGTAGAAACCCTTAAAGAGGAAACACAAAAATCCCATAAGGAATTGCAGGAAAATACAAACAAACAGGTGAAGGAACTGAGCAAAACCATCCAGGACCTAAAAATGGAAGTAGAAACAATTAAGAAATCACAAAGAGAGACCACCCTGGAGTTAGAAATCTTAGGAAAGAAGCCAGGAAACATAGATGCAAGCATCACCAACAGAATACATGAAATAGAAGAGAGAATCTCAGGGGCAGAAGACACCATAGAAAACATTGACACAACAGTCAAAGAAAA